>JBCIKM010420461.1:0-10620 GCA_039654465.1 Melibe viridis
CACACACACACACACACACACACACACACACACACACACACACACACACACACACACACACACACACACACACTCATCAAGACTGTCAAAGACGACAATGTGGTCTGTCTGTTCTGTTATCGCGCATTCACTCTACGGGACTACACACAAAGTGGCTGCTGTAGTAAAGGTGATTAAAAAAATCCATCAGCTTATCCTACAACAAACCTTGGGCTCAATAAAAGTTTACCCCCCCCCCCCCACCACCTGACTTAAAAACCAACTGGACTAGGTGCGCTTGCTTTCATCATTTTTGTTTTAAAATCTTTTGAATTGATATCTTTCTTAAACGAAATTATTTATAAAACAGTTCACCACAAGCTTTCGGCAGTACCTGCATCTGCGATGAAACAAAGTCTCGCTCCAAGAAGACAAGCAAACAGAAAAAAAATCCCCTCAGGAGTTGGTCCATTGTTCAAACATTGGCCACCAGGAAGCAGGGCCACTCCTATCAAACGGAGCACTTGTCTCACACACGAGCACGAGCAGAAAAAAAAATGTCGTAGAAAGTTTTTGTTTTCTAATTTCAAAGGCGTGCTTCCCCCAATACACTTCTCAAGATCGTACCTCCAACGAGATTGTCTGCCAATCATTGTGGGTGGTATTCATAAACAGGATTACTTCCAAGAAGAGTTAAGCGTTCGGCAGTAGAGACCTAACGTCCATTGTGACATTCAATGCTTGGTGTAAGGAAGTCCCACTCGTCTTTGTGAGTTCTCGCTTCGATTAAGGAACTATTTAAGGAAGGAAAATCTATTTATATCCTTGAAGCAACTTGATTGGTTGGGAATAAATTAAAATGGCGCACGATTGGTTTACCTTAAGAGGTGATACACGTTATTTCAGGCTTTATCTCACTTTTCATGACGTCATTTCTTTTGAAAATTAATATGAATATGATCTTTATTTATCCATGAGGAAAATTTGCCTTAGGTACACTGCCATAGACAAAATAAACAAACAAACAACAACAACAAGCAGCTTACAATGAAGAAGAGTGGTTACTTACATGTCGATCACAATACTAACTGAACCACTAACGCTCGTGTGAAATCGTTCTCGAAGGATATGGCCGATTGTTGCTATGGTTCATGGATACCCCGCTGAATTGGACACAAATTGCATCCAACTATTCCATCCCCCCCCCCCTCACCCCACCAAATAATTGCAATTCCTCACCTGAGTCAGTTTTTTGCAGGTCTCGAAGTTACACGTGTAAACTTAAAGTCGGATCGTCTACTAAAACAACAAGACCAAAGGATTCTTGTTGTATTGTTAGAATCACAAGTGACTCGTGGATTGTTTGCTAAGACCAATACACTACTGACAGGACCACATAGTCTACTGTCTTTCTTAAATATGATTGGAATCTTCACTCGGTTGTCGCCCCTGCGATTCTTCTTCTTCTTGACTTCAATTGGACAGTTAAGTTATGGCTTATCAACAGCGTATCTTCACGACTAAGGTTTAAACCAGCGTTTGCAAAACTTGACGGTAATACCGCCCACAAGTTGGGAATACAGGTGGGCGGTGGGAGAATCTCCCTGGGGGAGAAAAATGACATAATGTGAAACCATAGAGTAGGATGGTAGGCGGCTCGATGATTTCAACCTCATCAATATAATGTGTAAAGTGACCGCTAGCAATATAAAAAAAAAGTTGACTAAAACTAGAATTGGAATAAACGGTGCCAAAAAGCAGGAGTATTTATGACGATTACGCTTAAGAATGGTCATTGTGATTTCGGTGTTATTGTTGTTGTTATTGTTGTTGTTGTTGTTGTTGTTGTTGTTGTTGATGATGATGTTTTTGTTGTTAATGATGATGATGATGATGATGATGATGATGATGATGATGATGATGATGATGATGATGATGATGATAGTAATGGTGGTGGTGAGGGTGATAAATAATAGAAATGGTTGCGTCCGACACCGTTTAGTTTACTTTGCTGGGTATCTTGTTCTTTTTTTTTATTTGTTTTGTTTCCAAAACATCGAAGTAAGAGAAGACCGTCCCGGACTGCAGTCAGACTGTCATTAACGCAGGGCCTTCAAGACAATTTATGATTGATGATATCATCAGAGCACCACGGATCCCATGCTGTGCAACGGAGTGAAGTGACTACAGGAGATGCAAAACCAAAACCAATGGAGAATCTCAATGCTTTTATACCAAGGCATAAAGCATTTTGGACAAGAAAATGCATCAAGTTGAACTTCATTACCATTGCAGGTGACGGACCCCTTGGCCATGCCTCTAGTAAAATTGTTATGCTTGAGGTAGAGTGAGCTCTGGAAATGACACCAAGTAAGCTGTGGAAATGACAACAAGTGAGCTCTGGAAATGACACCAAGTAAGCTGTGGAAATGACAACAAGTGAGCTCTGGAAATGACACCAAGTGAGCTGTGGACATGACACCAAGTGAGCTTTGGACATGACACCAAGTGAGCTGCGGAAATGACACCAAGTGAGCTGTGGAAATGACAACAAGTGAGTTTTGGAAATGACATAAAGTAAGCTCTGGAAACGACACCAAGTGAGTTTTGGAAATGAGACAAAGTGAGCTGTGGAAATGACACTGCTTGCACATTTCCTGGAACTCCAGACCTGGATAGACATTTTACTATCTCACTATCAAACAAACAAAAACCAACCAAATACAGAAACAGGAACATTAAGTAATCTTCCCCAAAATATCCCAAACAATAAAAATAACAACAACAACAACAAAAGCAAGCAAACAAACGAAGAAACAATAAGACACAAAGCAAATACACCTAAAAACATAAGCAAAACAATAAAAAAGCAAAAATAACCAAAAAGGAAAATCAAACATTTTGGAGGCTTTAATAATTATACCACGTACAAGAAGTAGAAAGTTTCTGATTTTTTTTTGTCAGTTAGTTACAGTCGGGAAATCGGTTTTCAGGTTTCACATTTTGTAGGCTTCAGCCGATGAAGCAAAAAGAAAGAAAAGGAAAGCGAGGCCCACTCCTCTACTAAACTGTTATCACACTGAAAGGATTCGATCGCATGCAAGTGACTTATTCTCGTGCGCTGAATAATAGTGTACTTTTTTTTTTGACGAAAGACTCTTTGTAGAGAAGGCAAATATTCAATGGGATAGGCTCAGTAATATCGTTGTCATTGATCAGAGACAAGTAAGAAGGTTTGAATTTCGGTAATTAACTTTCACGGAACCAAAACTATAATAAAACAACAAACAAACAAACAAACAACAACAAACAAACAACTTAACTAAAACTCGTGTATTGTAAAAAATGCATCTCTCAGTATGACAAGACTGATTAAAGGATGATTTTGACATTCATGTCAAAGATAATTTTAGGTATATGATTAGTATTGTTGATACTTGTAATACAAAAGAAATTCGAAAAAAAAAAAGAACCCATGAAATAGGTAAAGCTTTGAAACTTTATTAATCTATAATATCCTTATCATAATTATATTGAAATGAATATCACGATGAATTTTCAATAAAAATTGCATTCCTCATTACCTTTGACTACGGCCCAGTGCACAAAATCATTATGGTTTTAATTGGATAATCTCTCCTGCAATGGCCTACCTTATTAATTGCCATTTAACTTGCCAGAAATTATTGTTCACTTCAAAATATTGCAAACAGATACACAAACCCATCCACGGATGCGGGAATGCACTTAAATGTACTGGCAGAGAACAGATAGAAAGATAGATAGATAGATAGATAGATAGATATATAGATAGATAGATAGATAGATAGATAGCAGATGGATAGAAAAATAGATAAATAGATAGATAGATAGACAGGTAGATAAATAAATGGATAGATAGATAGATAGATAGATAGACAGACAGACAGACAGAGAGACAGACAGATAGATAGATAGATAGATAGATAGATAGATAGATAGATAGATAGATAGATAGACAGATGGATAGATAGATAAATTGACAAATCGATAGATAGATAAATAGACAAATGGATAGATAGATAAATAGACAGATAGATAGATAGATAGATGGATAGATAGATAAATAAAGAGATAGATAGATAGATAAATTTCCATTCAGAAAGAATAGATAGTTGGTTGTTGTCCTTGTGTGCCCTTTTTTATTTTGAAGACATCACATCACATCACATCACATGACATCATATCACATCACATGACATCACATCACATGACATCACATCACATCACTGGAAATGTGTCACAGGAAAACACGACACGAGACGAATCGTGTCCCGACTCCTGAAACAGGCCAGGCTACCTGCAGGATTATCATTGCCCTTGTAATTGCAGCGGCATCTATAATGACACTTCACACTCTCCATAGACAAATACATTGATTGGGGGAAAATACAACTGGCTTTGATATCGTTTTTCATTTTGATTAGATTTAAAGAAAAGGTCATGCTGCATTGCGCCCACGCTGGTTTTGGTCGATAAATTCAGTCTTAAAAGTTATTAAATATCAAATTAGCATACCATTACTATTACTATTTATATAAATTGGATTGGTGATCTTTCAGTTTAATTTGAGGGACAGCTTGGTCATAAATTAATGCAAAACTAAGGACAATAGTCTAGATTGTATTGTATGAGTAAGTAAAAAACAGACAAACAAACAAAGAAACAAACAATCACATCGAAACCTAAATCAGCGAAAGGAAGGAATCACAAATGGCACAGTCGGACCACATAATTAACATAAGGTCACCCTCCTCGTAAAAAAATTGCGAGCTAAATCTGTTGTCGAGGAAGATAAACGTGCCGCCATGCATGGAATGTCATCGTGAAACAACTGCACCGAAAATATGCAAACAAACAACTCAAACAGTAAAACAAAACAACAAACAAACAAAAACATAAAAAAACAACCCAAAGAATAACAAGGCCATCCCCACTCAACAAAACAAATAAGCAATAGCAGTGGCGGCAGCAGCAGCAGCAGTAGCAGTAGCAGTGGGGGCAACAACAACAACAACCATTCAATGATAACCTCAACCATAATAACAACTACAAAAACAAACAAGGCGAAACAACACAAAAGCATACAAACAAAACAAAATAAAACAAAACATTTCCCACCCAAAAAACGAAAGAAAACAGAAAACAAACTTAAAAGTCCACTGCAAAGTAATTAAAAAAAATTAGGAACTGAAATTAAAACAAACAAAACAAACAAACAAACAAACACACCGAAAACAGATAATGAAACAAACACAAAGCAACAAAAGTAACAATCCAAGCAAACAAAAAAACCCCCCCAAAAATGAGAACATGAAAATCACGCAAAGAAACAATAATTAACATACTGCGAGATAATAATAATCATATCATTACGCAAGCCCCGGGTATGCGGGTCAAGGTATATGTCTGTGTGTGTGTGTGGGGGGGGGGGGGGGAGGGTGGGGGGAGGGGTGTCGAGGAGAGGAGGGTGATGAATGGACGGCAAAGACCTTTTACTGTTCAGTGTAAAGGTCTGTGATGGACGGTAAGGGTACTGAATGGATTTCTTGTCCTGCTTGGATGACTTGCCAATGACATCAAGAGAGCCTGATCGTTACAGCAACGAGCAGGCAGACCATCCATTGGACTGAATAACTGACTACTGTCACACTGTCACACAGGTATCTCGGTGACATCGTGTACCTGCCTGCCTGCTTGCATACCTTCCCTTGATCTCAAACACCCCCCTTCCCCAATCCCTTCAGCATCCCCCTCCCCAAAAACACACATCGGAGCCGCCATAAAATATGGGCGAAAATAACCACCGTTCACACCAATTGTCCTCTATTTCTATCCTCCACGAGCCAGTAGTAGCCTTATGCAATGGCCAGCATGAAGTTTCAATTACAGCTACAGGCCAATGATGGTGTCACCGGGGCAAACCACATTTAGAATCTAGTTTTCAGGGACTATCAACCACACAGTCCATTATTGTGAAGCTGAAGACTAAAAATAGCCTTAACAAAGAAGCTGGGACATTCGTTTCACACTTAAAATAATTCCAGTTCTGACGAAATTGTACCCATATTACAAGATCTACAAACGACTAAACCAATCTGTTTTCTCGGTACCTAATCCAACGACCCAATCCATCTTTCCTTCCCCCCCCCCCCCCTTTCACATCCAAGAAATAGTCTAATGTATCCTAGGTATTTCAACGCTTACATCGAATACTTGAAATACCTCACATTACAATAACTGATTTCAAACAAAGGAATGAATGTTTGTCTGTGTCGCGAGAGACACGGGTTTATTTGACTGAATTCAGCAGTGAGAGATAAACTTTCGAATCCTTATTTAGGTCACCCTGCGGGCAATAATATTTCATACTCGTCTGTTATCATATGAAAACATATATCCAGACGTAGATATCTATAATTAAGGAAGCCTAGACAAGCGGCAGCATATCAGACTTTCAAGTTACGCAACCGAATTTCTGAACGTATGTCTACATTCACTGCTTAAAGATTAGTATTTAAAGATTCAAACAGTACCTACACTGCGATAGGGTTTTTGTCGACGTGAGCCTCTACCCAAACTGCATTCTGATGGTGGTTGTGCTGACGATGATGGTGATGAGAACAAAGATGAGGATGACAATGACAAGGATAATACGATGAAAATGAATAACGATAGAAGTACAATTTATCGCCAATTAATTGACGTCCCTTATGAAGACTTGACGGAATGCAAACTCAAGTTACGGTGCAGATTTTTGTTTAGAAAGTCTCTTTTGAAAACTAATAATTTCCTGGTGAGGAAGCTTGCTAACCAGTCACTTATTCACCTGAGAGCATCACACATCAGAACATCCGCACTGCCACAGCCAGAATAGAATCAACTAGGATCAATTTTTATGTCTTGCAAACCGTAAAAATAAATCCCTACACCACGAAATCTAATCCACAATAATAGTCATAAATTTAGTCACTTTTTAAGAAGATAGATGGTCCTACCATAGAAATAGGACGAAAATTGTTAACCGCTGACAGCTGGGGTGTTGTATATACTGGATGTCGTTGTAATGAATGTCAGAGGGTTGTCGTGGTTGTGGTAGTGGTAGTGGTAGTGGTAGTGGTAGATTATTTTAGGCTAAATCTATGTATGTCGCTGTGTGCGATAGATTGTCGTGGCCTGGTACGAGCTGCTGAAAACAATGGGAGATACACAACTGCAGACAATCTACACACTGATAGCACCACAGCCACAGCCACAACCATCACCACCACCACCACTACCAGCAGGACACAGCAAGGTGAACGCGACTCGGGAAAAGAAAATCCAAGATAAAGACTATGAGACAATTAACACAAGCCCTGTCAGGTTTTCTGCATCACGGGTTCCCACAGCAAAGACAAAAATTATAGATTTAAAATACAATGAAAAGTACGACGAGTTTCACAGAACTAGAACAAGACAAGATTCGTGTAATAGATAAGTGATGCCTCGAGCGGCGCAGTGGGGAGAGCGTTTATCTTCCATTGCGAACGGGCAAGTGGCAACTGATTAGTTCATTTATTAGGGAAACAATAACTTCTTTGCAAGTGCCCAACCCTACCCAGGTGTGGACAGCTACCTGGCCGCATGAAAAACTGTTTTTTTGTGGCCGAAAATCAATGTTATCGCGCCTGACAGGCTGCTAGTCCTGTCCTCAGTGTCTCGTGGTATTGTTGGCCTGCAGAAAGTGCCATTGAAACAGATCTTTAACTTTTAAAGAATGACCTTCACCTTTCCCCAACTCTATCCTTCTCTCGCACGATTGAAAAGTATAGAGATGGAATAAGAAACATCATTGCTCTGCAGTTGATTGTCAACGGGTAAAATAAGATAAGTGAAGTGCAACTAAAAAAAAGCCCTTCAAGACTTCAAAGCGCAAAGCAACATGATTAAGTTGTACACTCGCCAACTTGGCACTTCGTTACGCCCAAAACTCAAAGATAAGAGCCAGCCGTTCTATTTTGGGAGACGTAAACAAACAATAGACATTAAGGAGATAACTTTGAAATGGATCCCGATAGAGACTGCGAGAGAGTGCCCCATAATCTTTCCAATCACTTACAGATAACTTTGTTGTTATATAATTATTTTCCGCAGACTTTGTGAAGAACCTTCGCGCACGTAGAGAACTCTGTAATTGGCCAGGGTGTCCATGGAAATACTGCCAAAAAGGAACCTCACGTATTATGGATGGCCGTTTTATCTTTCAAAACAGTGCATTGAAAGGGAATTGTTACATATTGTGTTTCTTCTTTATTTTTATAGGCCTGTCCGCTGTAGGTAACTAGTAAGAACGGAATGGTCTTGCAGATTTATAATTAATTGCACCAGCAACCCAAACAACCCGGGGTTGAGCGTCCTCTGGCACTTCTTAGTCCTCTTGTTCAAGGGATTTGCACACATATCGCTCATCTGGGTAGCATGGGCTCTACAATTTGTTGTTTGAGGTTTGGTTGAATTCTTGATTTCACACTGTTAGGTTACATTATGGAGACAAAAAAAAAAAAAAAAAGAAAGCAGATGATAACGAGCAGATTGACCGTAGTAAGCAAGGTACAATAGTTTTCTTCAAGTCTCACAACAGCCCCATCTTCGAGCCGCCAGAAAACACAGGAAATGCATTCCAGTTCCAAGTCTTGGCCATGATTTGAACCCGAGGCAGTTCCAGACCTCTCGCGCAGGAAGGAGAGTGGCACGACCAAACGTTTGGAAGACCGGAGATAGACGGGCGTTATCAAATATTTTCATATTCATCACGAGAATTCAATCACTAATAATAGTCCAGAACGTAATTAAGAACGAATCAGACAAATAAAACACAGACATTATATTTTAGGAAAAGTATCAGAAATTCATTTGATTCTATCTACTCATTGTCTCTTGGTTTAACTTTTTGGCACCCAGAGGAATAATTTAAGATTGTCCAGAAAAAAGAGCAGATAAAACGTGGTAAAATGGAAAAAAAAACCCCAACAAAAATGAAAAATTTGAACAGAAACTGAACAGAGATAAGATAATTACAACAGGTGCCGTTTTACTCAAGTATTCTGCTGAACAAGAGAACAGCAAGAAGAATTTAATTCGGGAAAGGCATTCAACGCATTTGTGCAAAAAGCACAGATGTGGAACAGCAACGCACTTGGAAAAAAATTAAGAAAATATATAATTTAAAAAAAATCACAAAATAGAATAGATAAAATTACTAGATATACCAGTCAGGCACACAAATCCTGGAAATCAAAACAGAAAGTCAACACGAAAGAATAAATAATAAAGATGTAATCCCAGAAAGTGAATTTGTATCCGAGTTTGGTAAAATAAAATAAAAACCCAGCAAAAGTAGGGAACATGCACAAACTTCGAGACCCGTACAGTCCACGGTTGCTAACGCTCTGATTCATACGCCCGCCGTTCTCTTTGCGTGTGTGAATGAATTTGTGTCTACCTTGTGAGTGTGTTCTACATGCTCTGTGTGTGTGTGTGTGTGCGTGTGTGTGTGTGTGTGTGTGTGTGTGTGTGCGTGCGTGTGTGTGTGCGTTTGCGTGTGCGTTTTGTGCGACACCGACGAGCGTATTAATCTCGGACCCAAACGTACCAACAGCAAACACAGCCACAGGATTATAATATTTACACACAGATATTATTCGGAACATAATATCATCGAACTTTCACCTCAGACTCGCATGGGCGGCGAAGCGGGTGTAAGCAGTGGGGTTGGCGGTCGAGAAGACACTTGATTTGTAGGCTCGCATTATGTGCAGACTGCTTTCTGAAAATGAGATGCAACCTCTAGTCTATGGCAGAATCTAATACCATGAATCAAACAGAAACCACAGGGCCTGGAAGTTATTTGTGGGATTTATAGCCTTTTTTCTTGTCTGCATTGATAGCTCGCATAACTGTACGCTTACGCGAGCATTTCAAGTGTGTATGTGCAAAAAAACATCCCGGAGGATATAATTTGCGACATATAAATGCTATGTATTATCATTATTACCTATTATATTGTGTTGACCAGCATGGGATCATGACTTGAAACACGTCGACCATTTGAGTGAGAAAATGAATATATGATGATGCAAATTATGATTTGAAAACGAATTTGAACATTGCCACGTTTAAAAAAACAAACTTCTTTTTATTAGCTTAGCGTCGTTATATCAATACGTGTTTACATGACAGTTGCGTAAACACGCACGTGGAACGTACAAGTAAACCCGTGGTTTTTACCAGACAGTGCCTACAGATATCATAATATCGTGCACTTTTTGTTGTTGTTTGGTTTGTTTGTCCATTTTACCCATGACAACTTAATTGAGTTGATATTGTAATTGGAATTCAGTCCATCACAAAGAGTCATGAGGAAGTGACGTATGAAAGTGCAGATGGTTGTTTTATCATACTCGTCCACGTCCCGAATCTATTTATAGAATATGGTGCAAGCTGTTGTCCCAACCTGAAATGCCTGGTGCCCGTGACTCAAGAGCTGTGTGTGTGTGTGCGTGTGTGTGTGTGTGTGTGTGTGTGTGTGTGTGTGTGTGTGTGTGTGTGTGTGTGTGTGTG
>JBCIKM010420569.1:0-10619 GCA_039654465.1 Melibe viridis
TTCTTCTTCTTCTTCTTCTTCTTCTTCTTCTTCTTCTGCATCACATTTGGATGATATACAAATTCCACAGCACACAGTGGTCTGTGTTTCATGTTCATTTGTGCCTAATTACTGCAGTAACATTCCACCACGTTCAGTAGAGAGATTTTTCTTATGTCATTTCTTTTTTCTCATTGGATCTTTTTTCTTTTTTTTTAATTGACAAAAAAGAGAAGAATAAGATGAATATAGAGAACAAATTAATGTCACAGATATCTATTCAAAAGTGAGTTTGTATTTTACATTCCACAGCTTGCGATTGGTTTGTTGATTATCTTTATCTGGCTTTGCTCATTATTGGCTGGATTTTTATAAAATTTTATCTCATCTCTACGCCTTTCAAATTATTACCATAAAGGACTGAAACTCTTGGTTTTGATTTATTTTATCAGCTTGGTTTTGCATATTTGATTTCTAAGCTGTTTGAATTTTTTTATACCTGAAAATAATGAAAGTGCAACTGAACAATCAACCTGCACAATGTCGCTATTTACAAATCATATCCTGTTATACAAAAAATGATTTCTCTTTTGACACATCATAAAAATCATGTCCTTTTTATATGCAAATTTTTTGTGGGAACAGCACCCATTGTCTGTTGATTGACTAACTCTGTGGTTTTCTGTTTGCTTCTCCTCTGTTCTATTCTACTCACATGTAACCAAACAATCACAAAAGGGCCAGAAGAAGGAAATAAAAAAACGATTTTAGAAGTACATTAAAGCAAAACGGAATGACAATATAGCTGTTACAATCCTCAAACATGACAACAGACTCGATCTTGACAGCAAAAACAAAGCAGAAATTCTAAACAATCAGCTCAAATTCAAATAGTTCTTCGCACAACAAAACCAAATCAAAGAAGTCCCATGACCTTGTGATAATGGTTCCAGGTGTTGCAAAGCCAACTTGATAACAAAAAAGCAACTGGTCCTGATCTCATCACAAATGTTATATTACACACCTGTTTAAATAAAAAGTAGTTCCAGCAACAGTAGATATATTTGAAATGAACTTGAAATTGGGAACCTGACCTTTGAACTGGAAGAGCACAATAACCTCCTCCTCCATTTCCTTGGTGGGTATCAGAAGCACCGAATCTGTGGCAAAAAAGGTCTCAATTAATTTTATCCACTGCTGCGTAATTAACCATCCAATTTGATCCATATTGGTGTCAAAGCAATTTGCATGACCTGATGTCTACTCCATCTGAATATTATGGGAAAATGATATTGTAAAACACGTCTTCAGGATGAAAAACAAAATATGACACTTTTTTTGGACCACCCTGTATCTTTCCACTTATTGCAAGGAATTTGTATATCTCTCTCCTGACTGAATTTCCAAAGATACCCGGCTGTCTGGCAGTTATGGTCTTTGTCAATTTTTTCTCTTTGTAGGTTTGCCCTAAAACATGCTCATGATTTTTTCTGTGGGCAGTCTAAGCTTTTTGCTGCATTCACCTTTGGCAACACATCTCAAAAGCATTCATATTCTGTCTTAATTCTTTGTCCTTTGTCCAACTTTCACAGCCGTGTTTACATGAAAGATCAATGTGATTTAAGGATAGTGATAATAATATTATGTATATATGTAAGCCCCTCCACCCCACCCCCACCCCTTCTAACCCTTGCTCACGATCAATACACATGTATTTGTTTGATATATGATAACGATTTTGATAATAACTCATTTGTAGTGCGCACACTATCCGTCTTTGTTACCAAAAAATGCTCAAAGGCCCTGGAAAGTTTTCACAAAAGACAATCCAGCAGTGAAAACATTTACAAAATGACAGGCCCTACAATCTGTATAGCCTTTCTTGAACTGTTGTTGTTTTGTGGTTGGAAATACCACCCACCCACCCTCGTTCCCCATCCCACCCCCTCCCTGACCCCTGCCAAAATACCTTTTGATAAAAAAACCCTGTAAAACCAAAAACACTGTGTTAAGAAGGGAAGGAGGAAGACAAAGGTTAAGGACATGAAATGTTAGACCTCTTCAAATTGCAAACACTGTTTTTGCATGGAGGGAGCCCTCTTATGTTCAAACGACCCACACAAAATGGCATGTTACCAGACTAGTCCAAAGATTTACCGATTCGTCCTGGAATGTTTCTTTCTTGAGAAGAAACGAAATGTCTCATCACTTAACACAATATGTATATCGCATGTAAATATTTCTTGTGTATACAGTCTGTATATGATCAATCATAATTATGAGCAATGATCCAATGACACCTAAAAATCAAACTAATCTTGTTACGTATATTCTGTTTATGATGTTCAGTATGATATTAATCAATGAAAGCAATTTAAATCATAAACCAACTCATTTTCTCATAGATACAAACAGGATTGGTTTCCTTCCATGCAACTTTGTGGTGTCAAAATGTAATTTAAGTAAATATGTGATGTGCCGGAAGCTCTTTTACTTTAACTGTTGTTATGCCATACCATTACAATAACCATACCAATATTGATAACTAAATGGCACACATATAAATTGCATTATGACATATTTATGGGTATGTCATGTTCTATCTGACTGATGTAGAGAATAAACATGAATGTTGCATTTAATGAGACGAATAGATACTGTCCCTAAGTATGAAAGATACCGTCTTGAAACAAACTTTTGGTATTTGGAGTTTGCAGCAAATTAGGTAGTTAAACACATCACAGTCTGCAGTAATTTAACCTGATAAGTTTTTCAGAAGCATCCTACAAAATGATCATCAACTTGCCATCTTGTGCCCTTTTTATACTAGTCCTCACAACTGACAAGCACTCTTCCTTTATTTCTTTATCTTTGGTAGGGTAGAAACACAGTGGATGTCGCACCTTCCCTACAAATCAGCTACATAAAACTGCGCGGAAAAAAGGGCTACTTGGTAGAAACAGAGTGGTGGTCGCACCTTCCCTCCAAACGTCTGTCAACTGAGCGACAAAATCACGTGACGAGGAAAATTCACAGTGCATGTTTTTACTGTGTAGAAGCATCGTCTAATTTTGTTTACTTCAATTTAAAGAAGATGGATGTGGATGAAGAAATTCTTCAATGGATGATGTTAAAATGGTTGCACTCTAAAAGAAAAAATAAATGACGCTACTGGGTCCATCAACTGAATCAACGCTGTAATCAATACGGTGAATATCATCATCTGATGGAAGAAATACTCGCAGATGAGGAAAAATGTGTCCAGTACACTCGAATGAAGCCAACCACATTTCGGCATCTGCTTTTAAAAGTAGGACCACATTTAGAAAAAAAGACGACAAATTGCTTATTATGCATTTTTTCAGCATGTCTGCGCGTAGACTTTGTTAATTTTGGGTCGCTGATTACGAATCTTTTTTTCAGATTTTCTCTACGATCCTTAGTTATTGATCTATGTTCAGCTCAAAATACGGGCCTTCTTCATTTCCGGTCGACGGTGAACGGCTGTCAATCAACTTTCAGACAACTACTCACTTTTTTAGGTGAGATCTTAGTGCAGCGCTTAGATCAAGCACCATGAGGCGAGGTGACAAAATAGGCGGCCAATTTTGAGGCATCTACTCTGTTTACTGTAACAGTTTTTCTATTAAATAAATTCTCGCTTTAAAAAAGGGAAGCTTGGGCGAGATGGTGCGACATCCATTGCATTATGATCATTATGATAGATTATTGTTATTATTATCAATATTATTATTATTATTATCATTATTATTAAAATCATCATCATCATAATTTTCATCACTATTATTATTATGATGACCATTATTATTTTATCATCATCATCATCATCATCATCATCATCATCATCATCATCTTCATCATCAATCATCATCGTCATCCTCATCTTCGTCATCATCATTATTATTATTATTATCATTATTATTATTGTCATTATTTGTTATCATTATCATTATTGATATTATTATAATAATCATTTAGTGCGTTTTATCGTTGATGTGTAGTATAAAGGCCGTTAGGTTCATACAAATAAATGCCAGGATGTTGGGGTATTTAATAACCGGTCCTATTAGGTATCCCTGAGCATCTCAAGAGCTAGTGATGGAGGTAGGCAGCTCTGTGTATGGATTCAAATGTTTTGACAGACATCTCATTACTGTAGATAGAAAAGATGAAGAATCATGACCGCCTCTCAGGCTGAAGGTTTCCGGTTGAAAACTTGTGAATCTTATCCCAAAGACAGCTGGTTTGAGTCTCATAGAGAGTAAATTGTATCAGGTCCTTCTCCTGTCCGAATCCACTTACTGGTCATAAAGCAGGCAGGATCGAAATCCTAATCCTATCATAGACGGACAACCATCTTGAAGGTCCCATGCACACATTTTTCTTGTAAGAATCTAAGAGAACCCACCGGCAGCTGCAGAGTTTTGAAAAGAATACAAGCCAAAGGGCAGCTGTTGGTGAAATTCCAAATGAGTTCCCGCCCCTTACAGTACAGTTATGCCTGGCACAGCTGAGTCCATCAGTTAAATGGGTGCTCAAGATGAGAGAAAAAAACAATTTGGATGTTGCAATGAATCAAATGGTTCTCATCCTGCCTTTTGCATGACAATGACTTGTGTCTCTGCTCTGTCAAATTGGGACAACAGTTGTTTCAGATAAATCACAAGCAGTGTGTGTGTGTGTGTGTGTGTGTGTGTGTGTGTGTGTGCGCGTGTGTGCGTATGTGTGTGTGTGTTTGTGTATTTTATGTGTGTGTATAGGTCTGCCTATAGGGCTGTGTGTCTGTGAATGTCAAATAATTTGTATAAAAAATGAGATAATATTGGAAGTGTGACCTGCTCCTGATTTTATCAGCGATATCCTCCTTAACAATAAAATCCCGTAATACAACTCAGCAACAGAACCCGCCCCCCCCCCTCCTCCACCGTAAAAAAAAAAAGAAACCCAAAAACAAAAACAAAAAACTAAAGAAAATGATATAGAAAACCCCAACAACTGACTCTCCTCCTCCCCCCAACCCCCCCCCCCCCCCCCTATCCCATAACCCTGATTTCTTGTTGCTTGATTTAAAAATGATACTGCACTTTTGTTTTTAAGTTTCTTCTCCAAAAATCTTTGGACAACTCCCTTTCCTTTCTGGTAAGCACCAAAATTTTGGAATCCATTTTTTGTATGCATAATATTGTGGTACCTGAGAAAACAACCCAAAGAGTTTGAGCATATGTACCTGCGGCCAGTGATGAAAACTGTGGGCGCTGTGGCTATGTTGATAAGGTGTTGGATTCCCATGCTGAAGAGTGTGGGTTTGATTCCAGCCACCGCCCCATTGGCCAACCACACTGTGGCACTGCACTATGGCTGCCCCCTGGGCTGTCCCGGTCTTCCTTTGGGACAGACCCTAGAAACAAATTCCCCCATGCAGGATTAATAAATGGATTTTTTAAAACGAAACCAATGTTGACCTAAGTTGATCAATGTCCTGATTTTACTGATACTGATACTGCTTCCATCCACTGTTTTATTTATTTGCATCAAATATCATAAAATTTTACATCTAGGGGTGACACATGGCTAATCAATCAATCCATGACATTTATTTTGCCATCGTTAATGTTTTTCTGTTTTATCTGTTCAATTCGATGGAGCTTGTTTCGCCATTTTGATTAGTATTCAAGTTGCTGTGTGAACCACATTGTGAATTTACTTTATCCATTTTCTAGCTTTATTAAGATACATGTTTTACATCAAAGCCTATTTTGTCTATCAAGCACACTGCAAGTAGCATGAAAAATAAAGAGAAGCTTCTATTAAGACTTGACATATTTGAAATGAACAACCTGAAAATCAATACAAGGCTAAACAAAAGGGAAAATTATAATAAAAACTAGCATCAAACCTAGACTGTCACAGGCGTTCATTCTTTCCTTGCTCAATAAGACTGTGGCATAAAATCCCAGAATCCATCAGATTCAGTCCAAACATGGACAAATTATTCAAGCAGTGCCTTGATTACATCACATTAAGATCAAGGTATAAAACAACTCTTCCTACGCCCCATCTGGCTCTTGCTGGGTCTTACACACTCATCGATAGTAATTCTCAGTCTCACTGAGTCAGTCGACATATTTGAAGAAAAAGAAGGAGGAGACAGAATACAAGTTCTGTTCTTTTAACTGTCTCAGAATAGAAGTTCTTTTCTTTTGATTGTCTCTATAGGAAGCCACACTCTATATTAGTTCTTGTGGTTGTAGTTTTTAGAGGGCTTCCAGATTGCCCCACACAAATTAATTTTCAAACAACCTTTGTCTAATTAAAAAGCAAGAATTTGAGGAATGTTGAAAGGAAACACAGGAAATTACTATTAAGCATCTACTGTCTACCCCTATTGATATGAAAAGGCATCACTAAATGGTAATATTTGTTTCGGTGACAAATCTTCTTATTGTTTTTAAAGTAATTATTGTTTTATTCATTACTCTTTTTTTACAACCCTACATTTCCATCCCAAGGTACAGTCATACCGAAAATGTTGTTGTAGGCAGACAGTCACATTTACAGTGGTGATGTTTATCAATCTAAGTCAAGCTCAACAATAATAATACCTATATATTATTATTATTATCATCATTATCATCATCATCATAATCATCATCATTATTCATTACTAATATTATTATCATTATTATTATTATTTATAATTTTTTATTCTTATAATCATTTTATAATTATTATTATAATTATCATCATTATGATTATCGTTATTATCATTATTATTATCATTATTATTATTATTATTATTATAATTATTGTTATATCTTCATTATTATTATTATTATTATTATTATTATTATTTATAATTTTTCATTCTTATAATCATTTTTATCATTATTATAATTATTATCATTATGATTATCGTTATTATTATTATTATTATTATTATTATTGTTTTAATCTTCATTATTATTATTATTATTATTATTATTATTATTATTATTATTATTATTGTTTTCATCTTCATTATTATTATTTTTATTATTATAATTATTGTTTTCATCTTCATTATTATTATTATTACTATTATTATTATTATTATTATTATTATTTTTATCTTCATTATTATTATTATTATTATTATTATTATTATTAATATCATTATTGTCATTATTATAATAATAATTATTATACCTTCTTGATTACTTGAACAATTTTCAATAAACCAAATTATACAAAACAAATCCAAGCACTTGTACCATTGTTTGAATTCAACTTATTGGTAATACCTGAAGGAGGAGGTTTTGTATTAGTTTCTACCTCTTATGCTTGAAGAGGGTCTCATTCTTAATTTTCTTCAGGTTTTCTTCTCTCTCTCTCTCTCTCTCTCTCTCCTCCATCTCTTCTCTCCTTCTCCCTCTCTTCTCTCCCTCTCCCTCTCCTTCTATCTCTCTCTCTCTCTCTCTCTCTCTCTCTCTCTTTTTCTCTCTCTCTCTCTATCTCTCTCTCTCTCTTTCTATTTGTCTATCTGTCTGTCTGTCTGTCTGTCTGTCTGTCTGTCTATCTATCTTATATCGATCGATCGATCTATTAATCTATCTGTCAATCTTTTAACCTATTTACCAATCTATCAATCTATCTATCACTCTATCTCTAATTTATTTTTTCAAAATTGCTTTACACAGTATTCAATCTGTCACTTTTGTTTTGACTTCCTCTCAACATTTTGATTGTAAAGCAAGTTTTTATCCCTTTTCAAGACAATAAGAAAAATATATTTTTAAGATGAAACTTGTGGAATGTGAAATTGATTATGGTTTTGAGAACAGACATGATGTGTAAAAATTAAAGAAATAATACTGATAATAATAATGATAATAATAATAATAATGATAATAATAATAATAATAATAATAATAATAATAATTATAATAATAATAATAATAAAAAGAAATAGTATTATGGCTATGAGTCACGATGGCGCCCTGGATATCACAGGCTATGATGGGACACCCCTAACTGTCTGGATTTGAACCGCAGTCGTCATGGCTGATATTGTTTACTGCAATGCCAGCACCCTGCTGTGGTACATTAGAAATGTATTCCTTTTTCCTGAGGGAGATAACTTTGTCCGGCTTTATTTCTTATCTCCCATAGACTGTTGTAGATCGACCAAGAAAAATTCAAATCAAGGGAAGTAACCTGCACAAAAAGTTTCCAGTTTAAAGCCAACCCCGCTTTTCTCTCTTTCCCCAATTTGGATAATTTTGTGGTTAATTCTGCTTTGTTATGAAGTGGTCTGTTGGATTTTAAAAAGAGACACTTCTCAATATCTGAGCAAAGAAGAGCGAAGAATGAGTGAGGAAATAGCAATGAAACAAAGAAAGACAGGGAAGAGAGATTGTTTATTTATTGAAGGTTTTAGGGCCCCACAACACACGAGGGTCATAGGAGCCCAGAGGAAAGTAAGATAAAAGAATTAGTTAAAAGAGGGAACAGATCAAACCACAAAGAGAGATGATTTGCACTAAAAAATAAATATCTCTCAAAACACATA
Organism: Melibe viridis; assembly: GCA_039654465.1. Lineage (NCBI taxonomy): Eukaryota > Metazoa > Mollusca > Gastropoda > Nudibranchia > Dendronotidae > Melibe > Melibe viridis. The sequence continues at coordinate 8,549 of JBCIKM010420569.1, forward strand.
TCGACACCACTTAGAGATGATTTACAATGACAAAAAATATCATCCCTCCATACAAAAATAAGCAATGGCCATCACATATAACAGCATTATGGCACAGAAAGACCCAAGATCTTTAAACCCCCTTTGTGTACAAAAGTACTCAGTACGTTTAACTTGTGACCCTGCAGTCATGTACCAAAGGGCATGAAAAACAAGGGATAACCATTGAATTGCAAACAAAACAACAAAAACTGGACATCACAGAAAAGGGGAAAAAGTAAGATGATAGCTTCAGTGTAAAAGAAAAGAAACAGAAGTAGAAGAGTCCACCAGGGACTCCCACCAACAGCCTTTGGAGGGATTTCATCTCCTGCCAGCACGCATATTACTCAGGTCCCCACAGGGAGGGAAGAGAGAGAGACAAATTGAAAGACAGATATATGCATGCAAGAATAGATTCTCAGAAATACAGGAGAGAGAGCGAGAAAGAGAGAGAAAGAGAGAGACAGAGAGAGACAGGGAGAGAGACAGAGAGGGAGAGACAGAGAGGGAGAGACAGAGAGAGACAGAGACAGAGACAGAGAGGTAGAGACAGAGAGAGAGAGAGATAGAGAAATAGAGAAAGAGGAAGAGAAAGAGAGAGGCGACCTTCTCAACTGGACATAATTTTCAAACCAGAATTTTGAGTTGAAAACTTAAGATTTTGTCTTTAAGAAAATATGATTTTATTTTCCATCCACAAGCATTAAAAAGAAAAACAGACATTGCTTTCTCTTTGTTCTATAAAAAAAAAATAATTAATAAATAAAAAAAATAAAAGGCAAAAAATCTACATGGATTTCATAAAACCAATAACTAGAGATGGGTTGTATTTTACTTGTATCTAGGAATCGTAGGATCAGTTTCATGATATATATTGTCCTACTGGGCATTGATCAAATGCCAAATTAGAAATTCTCGATTGTTTGCATGTTGGTGGTTTAGGGTCCCACAACTCACAAGGGTCATGAAGGGGCCGAGGGGAAACTTAGAAAGTAGAGTACATAAAAGAGAGAACATGAAACCCCAAACAGCAGAGAGATGATTCACTCTAAAATGACTTATTAAGTTTCTAGGTAGTTAGTTAACTGTGAAATTGTATATAGATTTCAGAAGTATGAATGTTTTTCTAAAATACTCTTATTCCTGTAGTAAAGGAGTGCATGCAAAACGAGACTTTTCGGTTCTGGAACAGGAAATTGGAAAGCAAGACTAACAACTTGAAGTACATTGTACTCATAACTCATTGTGGGAAATACATTCAAAGCAGTGAAGGAAAGAACCTATTAACCCTGCTGGTTATCCCTAAATAGAGTCTGAAGGGAAGTAAAAAAACCCAATAGAGATGAATTATACTACAAAACATAATCTCTCAAAACACATGAAATGGCCACCACCCATAACAGCATAATGGTCAAGGAAGACCCAGGATCTTTAAAACCCCTTTTGTACTCAGTAATCAGTACGTCTAACTTGTGACCTTGAAGTTATGTACCAAGAAGGATAAAATAGGGTATGATCACAAAAGAAAAAGGGGGAAAACAATGATATTACACGTATTATTGTGAAGCCTAGGGGGAAAGGTTCTATAGCATTCTTCAGTAAAGGGATTGAAATATAATAAATAAGCACATGTACATAAATGAAGGGAAAATATTATGAGATATACTATAAATATATTGCATGTTCCCTGCAAGTAATTTTGTTTTGCTAGTCATTCTTATGCAATGAGGTAGATCTTGTATGGCCTATGAACGCACTGCCTGTTTTCAGGCAAAGATAAACTGTTTATGTGGAGATAGACAAAATATTATAATTGAACGGGAATTGCTGTAATTAGGAAAATCAATCCATTCATGATTCATATGGCAGGTGGAATATATAATTTGCTGGCTTGGATAAATTTAAGCAGACAGAAAAATAATGATGGCTCATTTTTGGGCTCATCAATTTTATTGAAAATAAATCAAGCTGGATTTGTTTGTTTGTTTATTGGAGGTTTTAGGGCCCCACAACACACGAGGGTCAAAGAGGAGCCCAGAGGAAAGTAAGA
>JBCIKM010420677.1:0-10619 GCA_039654465.1 Melibe viridis
GTTTTTCCCGGCTACTCGGAGCTGGGTCCCGACACTGCTTAGGCGGTATGAAGGGATATGGATAACAAAACAAAACAAAACAATAATAATAATAATAATAATAATAATAATAATAATAATAATAATAGTAATAAAACTACTTTAGGAATTATGGTGAAAAAATAGAGTTAAGATAATGGCAAACAGTAGGCACCATGCAAAATTCTAATGATTTATCTGCCCAGTTCGTGTCACCATCACGGTTAACAAGCGAAGTGAGCCAAGTACAATGCTCACTTCGATAATAAGCAATGCCTCACACGGGGCTAAAGTAAGATAGAAACTTAAGGAAAGTGGGAAAAAAATCCAATGCTTGGAAGTACGAAAACATTGAGTGAAAAAAATGATATTATCATAGTTACGCCCCTTTTGTTTAATGGCTGCTTGCCGTCCCCGGCGTATTTGGATACGATCTAGAGATTCGTCGGAATAAAAAACACCAGTTTGTCTTCATTTTCTGGTAAATACCTCCTTCCCGAATCAAATTTATAGAAACTGCTAAAACAAAGTAGTATACAAAGGTTAGATAGTTTTTTTCTTTCACTGTCACTTCGTAGGCGAGTTGGATGAAGAGTTAGATAAATTACAAAAATAGATAGAGGTACTTTACTTTATTATTCATCCTAAAAAAGGACATTTGTTTTCAAACATGCTTCAAGTGACAAGGTAAACAGTATAGAATATACATACTCCCCCCTCCCCACACAAAAGCAAGTTACGCTACTCTATCTAATAAAAATTATAACAGTAAGAATGTTATTAGATATTACAACATAAAAATCAGCAGGTAAATCGTAATTATGTTATCACATAAAATAGATCTGGATGTAGGCAATATGTAGTGGTAGGAAAACTGGCTAATGGGTCTTACTTTCTCTCATTTCCCTACTTCCCTAATAACCACCGGGCCCCAGGCCTTTTACACCCAGTTATCTCAAAGTGAGTTGTAAAGCCAAAGGGGTGACATAAAACTTAATTGGTGTCTTAGCAAGAACTAAATTCCCAGTCTTTTGTTCATTAATCGACTGGTGACAACCTTAACCCCACCACTGTCCTTGGTGGGTATACTTCTGCCTCTTGTCTTTTAGTTAGAGCTATCATCTTGCTATTTCTAGTGCTCTCTTTCACAAACACGACACTGCTGTTTTGTGTTCTGTTAGTCTTGGCTCTGCCTATTGTGCCTTTGTGTGTGTGTGTGTGTGTGTTTACTGTTGCTTGTGGAAGATGATATTTTGTTCCCATGTAAACCATCTCTCTGTCAATTATCTGTGAGAGATGATATTTTTTTTTCCCTTGTAAATAATCTCTCTGTGAAAATGTTCCTTGTATGGTCCAGATTTATGTGCTCTATTGAATAATCTATCATCTGTCTTACTTTCCTCTTGGGTGCCTCTGGGACCGTTGTGTGTTGTGGTGCCCTAAAACCATCAAAGATAAAAATCATCAGGTCAATAGGTTAATGAACCAACAAAAAATTTATTCCAGTTTCTTAGCTTTCAAGAAGGTAACAGTAGCATTTCCATCTTGGTCCCACATTGCTTGATTGATTCTGCATAATGTGAAGGGACTGCTAGTCAAATTCCTTAAGGACATGGTTATTCGTTCACTTGTATCAATAACTAGTACCAGATTATAATTGTACCAATGACTGGACCTCGTTAATTGTACAAGCTTCTGGTTATTGGTTCAATTGTACAAACACAAAAAAATAGACGACCAAACAAGAGATGATAGATCTGGGAGATAGAGAGAGGGGGGGGGGGGGGTGGTTAACCCAGAAAGGTACACATATCAAAGTGCTTGCAAATGCTTTTGTGTGACGTCATAGCAGTTGTGCTAGCTTGAGTTGCATCTGCCATTTTGAAGTGTTGTGAATATCTGTTGCTCGAGCTCGTCATTTCCTGGATAGTTTTTGGCTGTGAGAAAGACATATAATACTATTTGTATGGGGTGACAATTAACAGGGTGGGGAGAGAGATTAAAGGAATATTTACTCCCCAACGCATACATAATATAGAAAGTGTATGTGTACTGGAAGAGAACGGTGACGAAAACCACAGTTTAAGTTGAATGGCGGAAAATCGTGAATAAAAAGACAGTTTAAGTGGAATGGAGGAAAATCATGAATAAAAAGACAGTTGAAGTTGAATGGAAGAAAATCATGAATTAAAAGACAGATGAAGTCGAATGGTTTAAAAAATGATAGAAAAGACAATGCCGCTTTAGGCGCAGAGCCGTAGTGTACATACTATGCAAATGGCAGCCTCAACACTCACAGATCTTGCCTTGGTGGCCAATGGTTTCTGTTATCAGAGCAAAAAAAGGAACCGGAAGTTTGGCACAATAATGTACAAATAACTGGTCCTGGTTATTGGTACAATTGTATGAATAACCACTCCATACCTTAAAAAGATCATATAAAATTATTTGCTATAATAGCTTCTCCTGTTATACTCAGTTAATATTAGCCTTTGTAGACCAAGGTAGACCATCCAAACTTGTAGCATTATCAATATGTACACTCAAGTATGCAGACTAGCTTCTTGTAGTCAAAAATGTTATATAATCATACAAAATAACATTTTCCACGATGTTGTAGGACATAATTTAAAAAAAAAGTAGTGCCTGCACACACAACATCTCAGATTTTGTTGTTGTTTATCTCAGGTTCAACCATGGACTCCTCTGAAAAAACAGATAAAAGTCCTCAAGATGAATCCAATGGAATAAGTGGATGTTATTGGTAATAATGGTGATAACTTTTCTTGCTGAAGCAACAGACTTATTCATATTAGGACAAAGAGAGAAAGATATTTCAACTCCTTTGTACCCTTTTCTATAAGAAACTATCAGTTTACATTCCTATGAGCATAATTGGTACACAATTCCATTGTTTGTATGTATGCTCTGTGTGTGTGTGTGTGTGTGTGTTTTTTTTTTTTGAGTGGATAAATCATCATGGATGTATAATATGTACCTATAATATATGTTAAAGTGTATCTGTGATCTTGTGGTCAATGAATATCATCCCCTTTTTATGCTCATATTATTTTACAAAAGGTCTTAATATTTTTTTTTTACCTTCTCCTCGTAAGGTATTGTTTGAATATCGCAGAACATTGTTGTGCATATAATTTCCAATTGACGGATTAATAAAGATTATCTTCTGATTGATTGAAATTGACATTTGACAATGCTCCCATGATTTTTGTCATTTTTTCCAGTCATTATTTTGTAAGCCCATATTTAGTTGAAGTCTAAATGAAAAAAAAAAAAAGAGAAAGAAAAATAACATGAAAAACAACCTTCCAACTCCCACCCATTAAAAAAAAACAAACCCCAAATGATCCTTTCTTTCAGTTAATTCTCTTTTTATGTGCGTGTCTTTGAATATTATAGTGGTGAGAAAAGAAAGATTGGAACACCTGAATTTCAGTGTTCATCTTGTGCCACATGGTTTCATGAAAGCTGCATCAACATTCAAGCAGGGTTTGTAGTTTTCATCTCTCATCTGTAGATACTTTGACTTTAAAATCACATTTTAAAGAAATATTTCATAAAATAGGGAAAATACATTTTATGCAAAAGTATATGTATGTTTATTATTATTATTTAAGTATAAGCTTGAAAAATTGTTCTAAAATGTTTTGTTTACACAGCTAGCTTTGAGGTTTTAATGTAATGCGCCATTATAGATGCATATTTTGTCTTGCCTGTTATTATTATTGGAAATGACAAGTGCTTTTAGCCTGGTTTGACAGGACAGGGAGTTATATAAAAGTTATGTTTAAGTATTATTATCATTATTATTTTATTATTATCTCCTCAAGTCTTGTATCTAGTGACGTCATTGGCAAGGAGGACTTAAGATCATATGATGCACTAAACAGAATTTGGCATTCTTTTTTCACATTGTCCTCTTTTCATTACAAACACTAGGAAAAGAAATCTTATAAGCTAAGCAATTTCTTTTTTTACAGGAAATGTCTACCTTTTATGATCAGTTACCAGCTCCTGTGCAAGAAATGTAGTGGTATAGGTCATGAAACCTTTCAGAAAAGACAAGCCAGTAAGTTTTTGAACAGTGTATGATTTCCTGCTTTATTTTTTGCGTGAAAACCCATAAATAAAAAAAGTTCATTATAATTAACCCTTAAAAAACATTTTCATTTGCTTGTGTCTGATTGAATGTTGATTAGTCTCTGTAACTTCACACACACACACACACACACACACACACACACACACACACACACACACACGCATGCACGTTCGCACACACGTACACACGCACACACACACACACACACACACACACACACGTACACATATATTTGTATTGAAGAGTGGGTTTTTTTTTTTTCAGGCATTAGAATGTAATAAAGTAGATTGCAGCCTAGATATTATTGAGAGAGTAGGCACTGTATTTTAAGCTTCATTTTGATCATGCCTACCATTATTCACACTCAGAGAATGAAAAATAGCTCAATGTAAAAAAAAAGAATGAAATAAGGGAATATAATGGATTATTTTATATTATGCAGACATGAAGCTTCAGAGTCAAATTAAATGGTAGAATAATTATGGAGTCTGTGAAGGTTGTACGGTGAAATCAAAGTGCTGAAAAATGTTAGAAAATGTGTCAAGAACCGCTGTGCCACTAACATTGTTTGTTTGGATAATCAATTTGTATTATCTATCTTCCTTTTCAAGCCTTCATACAGATTTGCCAAATGACTCTTGCTAATCTTCTTCACACTGCTAAAGAGGAAGGTAGTGGGAATACAATGTTCTCTAAGGATAAGGTAAATACGTTTGCTTTGTCATTTTTATGCTTAGAGATAATTCCAAGCAGCTTAAGAATACAGTAGCTTTTATGACTTTTTTTTTTTTTTAATATATATCTGTTTCTGTGACACTATATATGCATTGTACGTGCCCTCTTTCGTTCATCAACGACTCATTGTATTTGATATATTGATGGTGTGGTTAAAAGATATCTATGGATAGTTTTAGTTTTATTCCTTGATTTAATTTATTTGTCAGTTGTATTACCTTTCTTTAGTGATGCATAGCCTTCATGTGTGAATGCCACTCTTTCTAGAAGCATAGAAAACAAAAAAAAGCACCCCAAATCCTGAATTAAAAAATAATTTCCTTTCAACACACTTACTTATACCTAGATGCTTGTTCAGCCAGTAAGAGGTTTTGTCTGTATACGAGCTCTGTTGAAAGGAAATGAAGGTGTTTATCTAGTGTCTGGTAGAACTGAATCTCAAGCTAGTTTATTGACCTTTCTTTTTTTCTTTTTTTTTTTTCTCATTCAGGACATCATTCCTTTCATTGACAAAAACTGGGAGATGCTTACCACTATGCAGAGGCGGGTGAAGCTAACTTGGCACACTACAGTACACAAAACAATGGTGAGATATTACACCGTTCTAGCTTGAATCTTGATTTAATTTTAAGTTATTAAAATGAAGGTAGTTCTAATTTTTTTTTTATTTTTCCTTCCTTTGTAACTTGCCCATGTAGCCGAATGAGAATAATTAGAATAAATAATTAGTCTCATCAATCTCATTGTTCTGAATCAGTTAATATACAAAGTTAATATAACAAGAAAAGTTCTACAAAATCTACTCACAAAAAGTAAAAAAAACCCAACCCAATTTATATTTTGTTGCAAGTCTAATTTGTTGTTGATTTTGAATAAGAAAATAAAAGGTTTTAAGAACTCCCTGAGAGCGCTAGCTGATCCAAATGGTTTAGATTTAACTTATCAAGTATCAGACTATCATATGATGGCTTAATTCAATAAAAGCCAATAATTCTGATACGCTTTCGTAAGAAAAAATAAGATACTCCTTATGTATTGCTTGAAGCATTGTTTGAGAAGTAGGTCACCACTTTTGATTTTGATTGAATTGAATTAATGAATAATTTATTTGATTTGCAGACCAAAGAAACAGATATATTTTCTTACTCAGAGGAAACCCCAGGAGAACCCTTATTTGGCCTTGCTAATCAGGTCAGAATTTAACAAGCAAGCAAAAAAATCAAGAAAATGAAATCAAATGTAAAATGGTAAACTGAAAAACGAGAATAGAATTTGAACTCAGCATGAACTCTTTTATGTGGAGAGGGGCATGTGAGCTCAGCCAGTGAGGCATCAAACTTCTGTGGAGAAGATCATCCTCCTAATCTTAGTTCCTGTTAGGACCAGTGCATCAATTTGATTGCAGCTGATGCCTCCACTGGGCTGTTCCAGTCTCTATTTGATACAGCCCCTCCCAGTCTCTATTCGGGAGAGACCTTCCCAGTCTCCATTTGGAACAGACCTTCCTAGTCTCCATTTGGGACAGACCTTCCTAGTCTCTATTTGGGACAGACCCTCCCTGTCTCTATTTGGGACAGACCCTCCCTGTCTCTATTTGGGACAGACCCTCCCTGTCTCTATTTAGGACAGACCCTCCCAGTCTCTATTTGGGACAGACCCTCCCTGTCTCTATTTGGGACAGACCCTCCCAGTCTCTATTTGGGACAGACCCACCCTGTCTCTATTTGGGACAGACCCTCCCAGTCTCTTTTTGGGACAGACCCTCCCAGTCTCTATTTGGGACAGACCCTCCCAGTCTCTATTTGGGACAGACTCTTAGAAAAAAAAATTCTCCTATGGGATAAATAAGGGGCATGTTACATGTAAATTTTGTATCCATTAAAAACTCATGCCATTTTAGATGCAACACTTTTATGAAGTCTTTTTTTTATTTTTGAAAAATTGAATGGCAAAAAAGTAAACATTTTGTGTGTGTGGGTGAAGAAGTTTGAAAATGTATTTTTAAAATGTGTTGATTTCATTCCAAACCATAAAAAGACTAGCAGCAAGCGCGTGGCGATTTCTTATGACTAGTGTCTGATACTTTGTATTAAACGACTGTTTTGATTCCAACCAGGATTTGTCCAAAATTGGACCTGTGTCAGACTCAGCTCGGATGGCTATCATGCCTAACCCTGGCCTGAAAAATGCCAGCTCAGTGCCTATGGACTCTGGGCCTGGTAAGGAGAGATTTTAATCTTTTGGTAATTGTGTTTTTTGTGTCATAAGAAAAAGTTTTGTTTAGTTTTGTTATCCATATCCCTTCATACCACCTAAGCAGTGTCGGGACCCAGCTCTAAGGAGTCGGGAAAAACTCTGGATCACAAGAAATGAAGGCAGGCAGAAGATCGGTCTGCCATGCCTAATCTTGTGTGGCATAATGAGAAATACATTAATGGAGTATTACTCGATCTAAAGCCAAACAATAGTTGCTATTGCAAGGTGGTATCTGCTCATTGGGATGATTTACCACAAGGCGTCAAAAGAAAAGTACATATTTTGATTGGAATGGTTAGAGAGCTTTTCAGTTGTTAAAAAAAGAGGACGCTTTTAGATAGAAAGTATTGATTTATAACATGAGATTTCATCAACTTATGCCCTTGATTTTTTATTATAAGTTGATGAAAATTTATTTGCTGAATATCATTAAAAACTATTTGCTGGCTTCCAAACTGAAGTGATTACATCTTGATTATTATTTCTTCTAAAGATTGTGAAGGATTGAGAGGAGGACAATTGTTTGCTTTTTTTTCAATCATGGTTTGTGGATGGCGTCTTTAAAAGGCATCCACATCCTTGTGTTGTAAATTTTTCTCGAAATCTTTTGTATCACTACATCCTCTCTGTAGGGAAAAGAACAAGTAAGAGAAAAGCTCCTGTTGATGCTCAACAAACTACTGGAGTAAAACAGAAAAAGAGGTAAGGTGTATTCTCAGACTCAGGTAGGAGTTGAGGACATGATGTAAAATTTTTGCTTTTAAACCATGATCTATTTAGCCATTTCACTTAGTTGCCGATTGTATTTATTTTGTTACAATTTAAAAACAAAAAAAAACCAAAAAACTATTAATCTTTTTGTGGTCTAAACTTTCACCTGTTCCCAGAGTTATATTATAATAATGATAATAATAATCCATTTACTAATGTGTTCAATGCATTTAATTATACAATTTGTTTATAATGCTATTGTAATCAGAAGTTTTTGTAAAGTGCATAGATCAAATGTGGATTTGCGCTCTGGGGAAATTGATGTACATTTACATAAGCTTCCTGTGTCATGCGATGTGTATTGTGTTCTGTCCTTAAATGTATCTGTAATCATACATTGTTTTTTTCATGTGTTCTGTCCTCAAATGTATCTGTAATCATACATTGTTTTTTTTCATGTGTTCTGTCCTCAAATGTATTTGTAATCATACATTGTTTTTTTCATGTGTTCTGTCCTCAAATGTATCTGTAATCATACATTGTTTTTTTCATTCCCACACAGTGAGAACACCCAGTCCCTGAAGTTACCTTCCCATGGCTACCCCTTGGAGCATCCGTTCAACAAAGATGGCTACCGTTATATTTTGACTGAATCGGATCCGCATGCTCCAAATCGACAGGCATTCGATGAAAGTGTGGAGTGGGCCGGAAAACCTATTCCTGGTTATTTGTACCGCTGTATGCTTGGCAGTGATGTGTTACTGGCTTTACATGACAGGGGTGAGTTGTACTGGCCTACTGAGTAATCTACAAGGTTTTATTATTTTTTTTTTTAATTCTTTGGTGTGGAAACCCAGCAACAGAAATTTATTTCTTTTCAAAACGAACTAATTTTAGAACAATGTTTCTCAGTATCTTACTGATATTTTGTTGAAGAAATTTTATTTTATTAGGTGTTGCAAAAAGCAATATCTTTCCATTGTCATTAATTTCTGAGCACCTTTTTAGAGCCACAGCTTTGACTTATCACCAGCTATCTGGCTTATACAAGAATCTGCTCCTCGATCATGCTTAATAAAAATAGTTCTTTATTGCAATAAGTTATCAGGCATTTCCGTAATGTCTATCCTGGTCCTTAATGTGTGAAGACAATAAGTAGTTTTCTTTCTTTAATGTTCTGTTATAAGACTCATTTTCATCTCCTGATGTTAATGAAAACAAATGACATGGATATAGTGTTCTAGTTAAAGAGTGAAAGTAACACTTGGCTTTTAATTGATGCTTAACATCAACTGTATCCGTATGGCATTTGCCAATATGTGCTCATTTGCAATTGCATCGGTTCTAAGATGTTTGGAACGGGTGGGTTGGGTAATTCAGTGATCTAGTAGTTCAAATATGCCGTCTCTTTTTGATTGGCAGCAGACAAGACTGGACGACTTAATTCTAATAATTCTTTATTTAGAAATATTGAAAGAACACCATCTTATAACACAGTGACAAACACTTTTACTTTTATTGATGCGATCCAATCCATGCAAATTTGGTCCAATGGCGGCAGGAAAGATTGGCCAGTGGGTTTGATTTTTGATTAAGATTATGCCAAAAATACAATTCTCAGCTTTAAGACAGGTGTTTCAATGTTTCATTTGTTTCATGTTTGTTTCCGGTTGCTACTTATCTTTAAAAGCTTTGAATGATCAAATTACATTTAGAGGAGACTATTTTGTGGTCGGTTTGATTCCAAAAGTGATTTTTTATTGTACATTATAAAAGTTCAGTATTTTCTTCTTTTAAACCTTACCTTTTTGTTTCTTAATCCTTTGTTGTGACTTATGAACTTGAGCGGATGAACATTGACATTGGAAATTATTGACAATTTTTCTTCCATCCTCCCCCCTACACACAAATTTTTGTGTTCTTTGTTTTTGAATGCTCTCAGCTACCCAGTTGAAAGTATCAGATGACAGACTGACTGTGACGGGCGAGAAAGGCTACAGCATGATCCGCGCCTCTCACGGGGTCAATCATGGCAACTGGTACTTTGAGGTTCGCATTGACGACATGGTCAATGATTGTGCCGCGAGAATCGGATGGTCTTTAGCTTTAGGTAGGTATAAATGCTTTTTTAAATTCTGCATCTGGAGTTTCAAAAGTTCGATTGAAACAATTTTTATCTTGTAATAGTATTAAAAATGTTTATTACCCTTGGCCTATCTAAAATATTTTTAATGTCAGTTTGTTTTTTTATATTAATAATAGTAGTAATGGTAGTATTAATAATAATAATAATAATAATAATAATAATAATGATAATAATAATAATAATAATTTATATTTATTTTGTGCTTGCACACCCCTCTTGACAGAAGGCTCTGGGCACATCACAATAAGACAGAGCGGCAAGCCTACTAACTTAATATAAATAATAGTGAATCTAAATCTGCTCGGTGGACTGATCATCTGCATGTCTTCGTTTTCTGTGATCCAGAAGTTCTCCTAGCTCCTTGGTGTTGGATCCCGACACTGCTTAGCAAGTGGTCTTAAGTGATATGGATAAAAAAACATGAATATAAATCTGTGAAGAAAGTAATAAAAATCCCTCAGGTTCAGTTCAAATTTTAGTAAATTTCAAATATTTGTAACAAATAAAAAACAAAAATTATTTACAAGTTTTTAAATATGTACAGTGTATAGTGAACAGAGAGAGAGAGAGAGAGAAAGAGAGAGAGAGAGAGAGAGAGAGAGAGAGAGAGAGAGAGAGAGAGAGAGAGAG
>JBCIKM010420787.1:0-10619 GCA_039654465.1 Melibe viridis
GGACAGGGACAAGTGGGGGGAGCTGGTGTCTGAGATAACAAAAGCTGCCGAGGTGTCCTTGTCGGATGACTGGGATGTGGAAGGCTAATTGATTGATTGATTGATATAGGCCTAATATATGTATGAAAGGTATCCATAGGTTGATAAGAAATGATCATTCTTTATTCTTCTTTCTGGAGACTTTCAAATTCATTTGCTAATCAGTTTGTTAAAGGATCTCTTTCTATATCTTCCTTATAAGGGATTTTTCATGATTTTGTGTTTTCCATGCCATACTTTTGCTTAAAACAACTCATAGCTGATTGTTGGCCAATTGTTAAAACAACTTTGTCATCATACAGCCATAATTTCAGTTTCACATCAGACAGACAAACCTTTTAGTTTTTAGTACAATGAATTTTTTGGTCGGTGGCTGTCCTGTAAGAGTGATGTATTAACATAAACAACTGCACTAGTCATGTTGGAAGCTTTCAATTGATGTGACAAAATTTAAAATTCATATCTATTTCCAAAGTCATAAACATTAGAAGTAGAGTTTATTTAAAGTAGAGAAGGGAATTTTAAACACAATCATTATTTTCTATTAAATCATCATTCACTCTATATTTCAACTGGCTCTGCAGTCAGCAGTATAACAATAACAGGGTTGTGCTTAGATCCAATTGCCTCAAACTTACTGAAATACTCATTTATCTTTTGAAAATTAAGTATCAAGCACCCCCAGGATTGCACCTGCACTACCCTCAAGCTGCCGTAACTCTCTGCAGTGAGCCTGTCATAGGCATCAGCAGTGATGAAATTCCTATGAGATACTCTAGTCTTTAAAAAAAAACCACAACAGTATCTGAGGTACAAAAAAACCCAAAAACATCCCCCCAAAAAACATTGACTGAGCATGCACATCATTGTCTGTCAATTCTTGGAATAATAGCTCAGGCAGTTAAAACTGATCAAGTAGCCGATTAAAACTCTCCATTTCACTGTCACTCCCCCATTGCTTCTGTTGCCTCCTCTTCCTCTTCATCTGAAAGACCATCATTGGCGTAACGTTGCAAAAGTTCCATTTTCCTTCGATGCACGAGGGCTTCTTCTATCTGGGAACATAAATGACACATTAAATTAGATGGAAATTTAATCATGAAGAGATGAAGTCAAAAAATATTATGGCAGGTATGATTAAAAAAAATCTTTTCTCAATATGCCTCCAAGTATCTTTCAGTAACCCTCTTCTGTTAAATAGCTGAAATTGTATGAGAAAATAACAATGCACCATAAAGCAATCAAATTAAAAAATAAATACAGAAAATTAATCAAACTGGAACACATGCAATATACATATTGCAGTTTTTTACCTTGCAACTTATTTAACACACAAAGTTAACAACTCAGAGCTAAACAAATTTTTTTAACAATGACAAGTCAGACCCTCACCTCTTTCTGGGACGGGACAGGCACATGAGCGGTGAAGCGTTGGGTTTCTGAAAAATCTGAGTAACTCCTCATCGTCGCAGACCATGCATCATCATCATCATTAGCTGCTGTCTCTTTGCTCTGAATTTCATTGCATCAAAAGATGGAATGTATTGGTACATGAGTTATTTAGAGAAAGAAAGATAACATTGGAACAATTCCGAGCACTTTTCTTTGAATATAAACTATTCAAATACAGGATAGTTTCATCCATTTCTCACACTCTTTAGCATGGAGTTTTATGAAAAGGGATCAATCACAGAGATCTTAAGATTTCAAGTACGGTGCTTCCTTTGGCAATTGTTACAAAATTCAGATGATTCAAAATAAAAGAGAGCTCCAGCTGTTAAGACCTGAGAGGGATGGGAAGGGAAAGTGAGTCATGCAATATAGGGTAGAGTGCCTACTAAACTTTAAGTATGACCGGTGGAGTGGTAGAGTCCAACAGCATTCTTTGTACTTGAGTTGTATTCTTAATATCTTTTTTTACGATGCAGCCAGCCTAAAAGTCTCAATCCCATTGGAATCGTAGGTAAGTGTGAGTCATGCATCAATTTTTAAGTAATGATATCATGGCTGTTAGACTTTCCTTAACAGGTCAGTTATAGCTTGTTCCAAAATACATACACACACAATTTGGCATGTATCTTTTGAAACTGTTTGATATATTTGTCTGTTTTACCTGTGGGTAGTCAATGTCAATCTGTTATGAACACCCTTCTGTCTTTTTCTTCATGTGACTTTAGCATATTTGATTTTGTTTTTAAACATGTAATTTACTTCTAATATTGGTCATCTACGTTGTAGGTGTACTGTAAAGACAACTGTGAAATCAAATTTTCCATTTTGGAACAATGAAGCTACCGTACTTCATCTCAGATTTCATTGTTAACTTGTTAACTTGACATTGTGTAGATTGCAGTGAACCTTGCAAAACATTTTTTACTTGTTGGGTCACCAACTGGTTTAAAAGTTAGCTTAAAAAATCCGACAAAGATGCCCTGTGATACTAATCGATTGGTTTACATTTTTTTTTTCCTGAATAAATCACATTCATATCAGGTCACCCCACCACTGTGAATTGCTTAAATGTGAGTATTATTATAATCTCAGCATTGCATTGACATGAAGGATTATGATATATTTAATTCTATTTACAACCATAAAGATAGACACTATGAGCAGAAATAACAGCAAACAGGGAAAGAGCTGACAGGTCTTCTTACATTTGATGTAGTTGACAACCGTGCCTCCAGCTCATCACTGGCAACCTCTTGTGAGACTTGTCCTGTGTTGATCTGATTCTGCCTCTCCTTCCAGTCTCGAACTTTAGCTGATATCGCTGCACGCATCAACATAAAGCAAAGGAAAAAACCTTCAATTGGGTATTATCACATGCTTAAATGCAATTAGAATTTTCTAGATTTAGACTCAAAGTTCAAGTAAGAAAGAAAAAGCAAGTTCATTGTGTTCTCTTTTTTTTTAAACATAGGAGGAGTCAAATCAGTTATATCTTCATATTCTCCAGGCACAGAAATGCTGTTCCAATACTCCTCTAAAAAAATCAGGCCAAATTTTGATATGCTCTTCCGAATGGTTTTCTTGAATATATTTTCTTGACGTACATCTCAACATGTATTTTATTTTTTCAAAATAGAGAAAAACAGTAAGCAGGGTACAATTATCATGGTCAATTTTGTTCCCTGCATTAGTGAAAAAATTAATACTAATTCATAATTTCTTCACAAGAAAATGTTAGTCCTGCTGCTGAGATAAACGAAATGAGTCTATAGATACAGAACCCTAACCCCATGAGAAAAGCAGATTCAGAGAGAACATAGAAAAGCAAAAGCAAAATGAAGGCAGCAAGAAGCTGGTCATTGTTAGAAACAAAAACAAGATGTAAGAAATTCTAAAAGCGTTACCATATTTCTCTTTGACTCAATACAGATGACATGTTAGGATAATATCTGTGGGTTTCATGACCTCTGACCTTTTCGTTCAGCATCCACCTCAAGGGACAGGATGATGCCATCGTCTTCATCTCGATACCCATAATAGTCTGCGTCAATGTTCTTCATCAGCTCTGCCCTTGTCTTGCGAGGCGGGGGAGGGG
Organism: Melibe viridis; assembly: GCA_039654465.1. Lineage (NCBI taxonomy): Eukaryota > Metazoa > Mollusca > Gastropoda > Nudibranchia > Dendronotidae > Melibe > Melibe viridis. The sequence continues at coordinate 3,587 of JBCIKM010420787.1, forward strand.
CTAAATAAGAACCAAGAACCAAGCAACAATCATTAGGGTAACACCATAACACACTGGTAGTTTTGTCTGGCAAAGGTCCTGAATATGAAAAAAACTTACTGTTTAGGAAAATTGGTGTATTAAATACAATTAAGAATTTTAAGATCTTTAATCTTCATATCAATCTTTTACTCAAATATTGCAACAAGAAACTGAAATTTCTAAAGGTAAGAAAGAGAAAGATACTATCTCTAGTTGGAATAGCATTTAAAATCAACTTACGCTCCTGTTCAAACAGTTCTCTCACGCCGGGCAAATCTTTGGCCGCACCGAAATATCTGTCAGAGGATATATATATTTTTACTTTTAAGCTATAAAAGTTTAAGATCAGTTAATAATTTTTTAAGAAGAAAATGACGCTTATGTTTTCAAGGATGGAGAGATTTGTATTCACAGGTTTTTAATTTAATGAGGGAGCAGTAATGCTAAGTGTTTTCATGAGTGACAATTCACCTACTCTTGGAAATCCTCTATTTAATTTGCGTAATCTACATCACCAATGGATTTGCGAGATTCAATATCTGACTTGAAAAATGAAAGAGGTGGTACGACTGTACAGAAAGCTGAAAATTCAAGAACATAACGATTTTGGTTTTTTTTGCTTTATTCGTATGAATAACAATCACAATTTATCCATCCCTCCATAAAAATTTGATTGAGTCTGATTTAGAGGATATCTATCAATTGGTAAATACACAGTATAAAAAAACTTGATATTAAAGATTGTGATTTGTTTAATGTACGTGTATGTATCTCTTAAAAAGACTGGCTCGCATCAAGAAATTCTCAATCGCAGGCTTTGACTTACTTGTAACCCTTGTTTCCTGGAACTTCCTTGCCATCAGAATCCAACATTTTAGGGCCAGTTTTCTGTAACAAAGCACAGCCAAACAAATGTGAAAAAACATGTGTAGTCATATATAAATATAAGCAACTTCTCATCACTAATTACAAATGAATGAATAGCTCTTTTCTTCAAAATGACAGTTGATCATGCTATTGATGAAATAAGAATCAATTTATGCCTATTACAGTATATGATGGATCATGTTTTTTTCATTTTCTGTTGCATAAATACTTGAATCATGACCTTAACAGCAAACAAAATCCAGTTTGTTAAAATTGGAAAAATGATCAATCAAAATATTATTAACTTTTAAGGCTATAGACCAGTGAAATTTAATTCAATAATCACAACAAACTTAAAACAAGACAACTGCTGTATTTACAAATAAACTTGTATAAAATCCTAAGATGAAACAATTGTCTTAAACTAGACAAGGCTTCAATAAAAACACCATAAGTTGACAGTAGTTCTATTTGCTTTCCATCTGAGATGGTCTTAATGTTTAAACTCAATATCATGCAAAAACACTGGATTAAAATTTGCTGTTCTATGGAGTATCCATAAACGCTGAAACAACAGCAGAATTCCAATCTCAGTTCTTATTTTCAAGAACCTTTCCCTCCTCACTCACCCTGTAATCAGGTCCCCCTAGGTCTTTGATTCTGTCCTCCCAGTGGCCCTTTTCACGCAGTAACTTGTTGATTTCGTCATTCAAATCTCGAAGCTTGAATTCCCCCAAACCAGCTGTCAAAAGGGGGAAACAAAAAAGACAAGATATGTAACATTACTTAAGATGATGAATATAACTGAAGGAGTCCAAAAGTACAAAAAGGATGAAGATATGGATAATTAAAGGAATCATAACTTTCTGTTGCTAGTCTACTCTAATAAACTGTTCAGTGATCTGAGAGGATAAAATTCTATGATTCAATTCACCATGGCAGCTATTCTTCTTCCTTTGGAAACAGTACTGAAATGAAATCTTATATTCGACACATCTGTTTCAAAAGACAGCAATTAAAACACAACCATTGAACCACCAAAAAGTACATGTCACATCCATTCAATTTTGTTCCTATGGGGAAACAAAAAAAAATGGTTCAGTTGTCAAGAGGTCAAGGTGCAAAAGAACCTTTGGCATATAAATATTTTTAAAAATTTGAGCAGCAACAAAAGATCAAACAAACCATTCTGAATCTGTGCAACTTTTCTTGAAATTTCCCCAAGAATTTGACGGCGCCATTTTTCAGCCTCGTGAAGATCATCGCAGTCAGTAGCTAAATACGGTCGGCGATCCTTTGAGAAAAACATTCCAGATTGAAAATTTAAAGAAAAACTTTATCACTTATTCAAGGAGAAAACATAGATGACAGCTGTTCTTGCGATTTTGAAAGCTGGAACTTAAAAAAAAAAAAAGTAATAACACAGTGCAATGACAGGATGATGAAAAAAAATATAATTAAAAATTCTTGAAACACAAATGTGAGCAAAGTCCAACAAAACAAAAAAATCATATATCCTGTAAGTTGTAAACTATTCACAATTTTTCACTCTAATACAAGCAAAGTAATAAAAGATTTTCTATTCTTAAAAATTATGAAATAAAAGGGTACCCACTAATTAAAAGGAAAAAAAAAAAAAGACAGATAATTTATTCCTAAAGATATCTTCTGACTACGCAGAAATAAAAATAACCCTCATGAAATCTGAAATATTAACCATTTTTTAAATATCATACCTGCAATTGATAAATATTGCTCTTTTTTTAAATCTGTTATTTAATAAATATCAAGTCAAAATATTAACCTTCTCTTTGATAACGCCAACTTGAGATGCTCTCCATCGAGCCAAAGTAGTCCTGTTGAAAATATTATAAAGGTTCATTTTCATTCTTGTGGGGGAAAAAATTAAGAAATTCCTAATGACAGAACAGCTGGTTATAAAATTAAAAACCAATTCTTATTTCATAGCTTACTTAAAAAAACAAAAAAACAAAAACAAAAAAAATTTCAGTATCCCATCTAATTGTAAAATTACAAGCCCTGAAGATACCCTTTACAAAGTTGTAAGAAAATTTAAACTTACATGGCCTTTTCACTGTTTCTTGCCTGAAATTGAAATAATGAGAACAATGAAACTAAAAATACCTATGAATTTAAAGGCAACAATATGCAAGCAAATAATTAATTCCACAACAACCACCCACAGAATTAAAATATGTTTCTTTGCCTTTTGTTGAAGTCTTTCAGAGTGTTTAAAGTTTAATATTTCAAGACAAACAATTCTTAAAGTGTACAAGTACATTAAAACTCGTTTTATCTGGAGGTTGCCTCTTATTGCACACACTGAGTCCTGGAATTGCCTCTAAGGAAATAATAAAAATGGGTAATCACTGTAAACCAGTTTTAAATCTAAAAGATTCAAGGTATTTGTGAGATATTTTTACACAATTAGAGGAAAGACTTAGATTTTCATGAAAAATAAAAAAGAAAGAAAGAAATCGTCTCTAATGCTATAAAGGTCATACCAACTCCTGTTGTCATCCCTTACGATTAAAACTACAATTTCAGGGTAACTCTAGTGGTAGTTCCCTCATCTGAGTTAAAATTGCTAAAAAATTTATGATCGAAGGGGGTTATAAGCTTAATCTCACAATCCTTGTTAATGAGTTGATCGATATCATGGTATTTGTATCAAATTTTTTAACGAAAAACAATTCCAAAAAGTTGAAAGGTGAACAAGAAACCAATAAACAAAAGGCAGGCTAGTTTGATATTTTCACTGTGGCAGTAATTAAATTGTTTTGCAATGTCGAATCAACAATGATCATTCTAAGTTTAAAGTGGGTTTAGACAGTTCTGGCGATGAAAGTTGTGAAGATTCAGCTTTTCTTTCATCTGCTTTCATTTCCTCAATTTCATCAAATTTCAATCAGACTCTTTTTTACTCCAACCTACACATATTACACATCATTGAAAAGCCTGTGGTGTTTCATTGATAAATAGTGTGCATGAATACGATGCAATGTGCTATTTGTAGCAGTTTTGTACATGTCAGAAGTCTCAATCAAAGCTATGTGTGGAACTGGCTAGGGTTATATTGTGTGTCCTTTTCAACCTTTCATTATTCTGGAAAAAAAGAACTGACCCCTGACTCCTCCAACCAATGAAGTGATCTATTTTGGTTACTCATGTAAAGATTCTACTTAATTTCATCAATCACATTTGTTTAAAGTTGAAATTAAACTCTTCAAAGGAAGCAGTGTCTAAGGACGATGAAGAGAAGAAATATGGCCAACAGACAAATTGAATCGGCTTGAATTGAAAGTTTAGGTCTTAAAAATGAGTCGATGGACCTTCCCCTGCATTATTCTTATGATTTAGACCAAAAGGGAGGTATATCAAGTGATGAGACCAAGAATAAAGTCCATTTAGAACTTCAATGAGTGAAAAATATCTCTGCACTTTCGAAAATAAAAGCCGACATTTCAACCTTGATTTTCTCCACTTTTTATTTTCTTGACCAGCACCGTCCATTACTCTGGTTCTTCTAATTAAGATATCTTATAATCATTTGAAAAGCAAAAATAATAGAAAAGACACCTTTGAAAGGCTAAATACTCGATTACAAATATCAATTTTTGCCAAGTGACAGGTTTTCCCAGACCGCCTCATATATTTGAACAACCCCTTGTCTACAAACTGATCCCTCTTTTCATACCTACATAATTTCTTTAGTAACAATTAAAGTTAAAAAGATACATGCCTATGAAAAGAAATTGATAAATATACAAATCAGTTACGGTTTTTTTATGGTTGAATCTTGCAAATCAAATAAAGACTTACCATTTTTTGTTCCTACTTTGACTGGACTTCAAAACTGATGAAGCTTCTCAACTATCGTCGACTTCCAATTCTTACAGATACAAATTCAGATATCCTCTATACGTATCAGAATATCAGGCAATTGACCCTTGTGAAGAGGAATTTAGCGATAAAAATTCAAGGTAAAGATTTAAATAACGAATATCTATCTTCATCGAAGAATGGGCTTTGCTTTTCAATTTTATTCCACTTTCGTTTTCTTGTCGACGTCAATCAATATCCGGTAAGGCCGTTTCCGGTATCAAGGTGGTTTGGATTGCAAATTGTTTTTGTTTTGTTTCATTTTCTGACAACCTCAGCATTTTCTCCATGTAAAGTGCGTTATAATTTTCGGTTCTAAAATTTAAGTCGTTAAGTTATCATGTTTATTACAAATACCAAAATCGAACCCCAATATAAATGTCTTTATGATTATAAATGTTAAAATTACTTCCCCTTTTTTTTTTTCTTAGTTTCGTTGCCATTGTACAGCGCCTGGAGCGTGACATCGTTGATGTAAGGCCATGGATAACTCCGTGTGTAAGGCTCAATAGAAATGTTAGGTTTATTATTATTATTATTATTATTTATCATAATTATTTGGTCACGCAACGATGTATGCAACTATTTGTAAAAGGGGAAATATTAATAAGTATCCTTTCGTAAAAACAAACAAACAACAATAGACAACAGCAACAAGAAAGCAACAACAATAATAAACAAGCACCCTATCTTATCCCCCATATAGTCACTGTGTAAACATCATGAAATGGAGGTAACCTTCCTCGTCATAGGTATTTGCAGAGTGAAGCATCACGTTAGCACGCCATTTTTATCGTTTTGGACTAAGCTTGGTTAAACTCCTCGTCGTGGGCTATTCTGGAAATATTTCATAAACGGCTCTCGTCACCGCAAGGTCACAGCATAATAAACTAGGTGCAGGCAATAGTATCTTACAACAATCCATGGAAATGGTACCATAAGCACGGTGCCAGGAAAAGACAAAGCAAAAGAATGGAAGGAAGGATTAGAAAAAGTCGAAATTCGTCTGGTGTGCCACGTAGGTACGGCTCGTAGGCAACCTGCCATGGCACTAATTGCCTGGGCAATAAAAAGATAGCAAGCCATAAAATTAGTCATTAAACCAGCTGTCTGGACAGGACGTCCGCGATTTCACAGGGGTAGCTACACGCTGCATATAATAATAATATCTCTTGCAGTAGGCCTAAATGATTCTGCTTTTCTGGTGCCCTGGTAACTCTAATTCTTGCAGAGCGTCGTCGTCGCGACATAGCATGGGTTCGAATCCCATTTATTAACCTTTTCATCCCGTTGTTCCTCTCATATATGGAGGTATAATGTTGTCTTTTGTATTTAATCCTCCCTATGAGACCGACAGAAAACACAAGGCCTCCCGACTGTTTATTAATCTCTGACGCATCCATTTTCGCTAAACTTCCTCTGACGTCTTTTATTAGAATTAGATCTTTAAAGAACTAATCTTTTCCTTTTTTGATTCTTTCTGGATTTCCCTTTTTTTTTTTAAATTGAAAGTTGAAACCGTTTTCATTATGGTGGAAGGTACACGACTTCCCACTTCACACAAAGTTTGAGGACGACTACGAAATGCAGGTCCGGGTAGAAAGTTTGCTGCTGGAAATTAGAACAGTCCAAAGAGAACAAGCCAAAAGATACGTCGTGGGCTGAAAACTACGTAACACGTTTTTTCTCCATTTTTATTACAATTGAGAAAATCTAATCGATAGTTTTTGGGTTTTTTTTCTTCTTATCTCTTAATTTTTCCTTTCAGATCTATGTGATTTAAACTCAGTATTACACCCGACCTACACCTAAAAAAATGGAGGTCCACAGGTGCAAGCAAAGGTTATGATGATGATAATAAGGAGGAGGAGGGGGAGGAGGAAGATGATGATGTTAGTAATGATGAAAATGAAGATGATGATGGCGTTGATGATGATGATGATGATGATGATGATGATGATGATGATGATGATGATGATGATGATAATGATGACGATATTTGATGATGATGATAATGGTGTTGGTGTTGGTATTTATGGAGGTGGTGGTGATGATGATGATGATGATGATGATGATGATGATGATTATGATATTTTTGATGATGATGATGATGTTTGATGACGATGATGATGATGATGATAATGATGATGATTTTGGTGTTGGTAGTGGTGGTGATGATGATGATGATGATGATGATGATGATGATGATGATGATGGTGGTGGTGGTGGTGGTGGTGGTGGT
>JBCIKM010420897.1:0-10618 GCA_039654465.1 Melibe viridis
GAGCCTGCATATTTAATCCTTAAAAAATTCATAACTTTTGAACCAGAAGAGATAGAATCAAAATTTTAAAAGATTTGTAAATGTTGAAATGAGCTTAATTAAGCTACATATTCAGATAAAGGTTTATCAAACATCTAAATTTTCACTGAACTGCCTAGCGTAAAGCAAGTCATAAGATATTCTCACCCAGGGTGAGAATAAACACAGCCTTTTTCATCGGCTTACATGTTCTGTTAGGTGCTGAGCACAATTTCTCCATCGCTATTAATAATAATATTGGATTTTATTTATAAAGCGCAATATCTGCCAATGCAGCTCTAGGCACACAAAGTCATAGTACAATTTCAACTTCAGAAATTGATAGATAGGCCTAATAGATAGATATTTCTCTAAACTGATTCCTTTTTTTGGGAAAAAATCTTTTTAGAGGACAATTTTGCTCGCTTTGGTCACTTGTGGTACATCCGCTCAACAACTGTACTTTCATCATGTTTACACTCATGCTCACGCAATCACGATGCAAGTCTGCATGTATAGTCATGTGCAACCGCAATAGGACTGTACAGTGAAAACAACTTTTGGTCACACGTGCAGTCGCTTGCGTACTGAAATAATTTTTTAGCAGACAACAATGGTGAAGAGGATGTTCACTAAGACGGTTACCGATGTAAGTGTACTTCCCGTGATAGGGATTATACCATATTTTAAATTTAGGGAACAGACAGTGTTAGGAATAGTTTTATTTGGTTTGCTTCATTCCTGATGTCCCTTTCCAACACTTAGGAGTTTCTTTAGAGTAATGATGTTGATGACGAATGTCATTTTTTCGGAGCGTAAGCTAGGATAGACGCTAAAATAAGGATTTGCAAGCTGTTTCAGTGTAAAATTCGTATTCAGGGCCCAAAATTGCACGAAAGAAAAGTCCTTAAAATAGTATATCATGAGCAGGAGTTATACAGAAAATTTAACTCTTGTTGTCTCTTTTGAATTCAGATCTGTTGTAACTAAATAAGTGTTGTCTTTTCTCTGTATCCATTCACAGGCATTGCCTATTTGTTTCTCTAAATTTCCCCTCCCCCTTCTCCTCCTCCTCACCAAATAAAAAAGATTTTGAAATTTTCGTTATTGCTCAGGTCTATTTTTCAATTTTGCGCGGTACTCATTTGAACAAATATTAGTTCATCAGTCAATTATTGTTTCTTTCTTTCCCTGCGCTTCCCTCCTCTCTCCGCTAACACACAGAAGATCTCTACTTTCTCTGAAGGTAACCCTTTGGCCTTTCAATGTTTACACCGATACTCTCTTCTTACCAAACTCTTGTGCTGCTGTGAGTTCTTTCTTGTCATTTTTGTACTATTTGATCACACTAATGATTACATATATGAAAATTTTTATCACACATGCGTACAAGTCTGCGCAATGAGTGTAAACATGTGAAATATATTTTTAAAATAGTAATCATTTTAGAGGGCTAGCGATGGCAAAATTGTGTTCAGCGCCCAAAAACACTTGGAATGGGATGAAAAAAAAAATACTTTAACCTGTATGGGATGAGAGTTGTACGTAAAAAAATACTCAGTCAGTGCAGGTTCTGCTGATGTGACCACCACAGGGTCATGGAGAGTTGTATATTCAATAGCTATATTTCAGCTTTTCTGATTGGCTGGAGTGGCGTAATCGTTATAATACAAATTTTTATTTTTTCCGATATTTAATGGTGTATTACATATAACAAGATATTTTGGGCAGTATTGTGATGTAAACTTTGCTGAAAGCTTGATTCTGTAATTTGGCTGTCATGATAAACTTCAAATTCTTGTTTCACATTCTCATTCCTTTTGTGTAGCTTCATTGAGTATGTTAAACATAAGTTAAAATATTGGCAAGGAATTGAAGCTCAGTTTTCTGCAATGAAACATTCTGACCAGCTTTCTTGTTTCATATTGCTTATATATGAATCGTGTATAAGTCCTTCATTTTTTTATCATGATGATCAATCCTTGTTCTTTTCAACACAGATTCACTGAATATGGAGAGTGCTGAAGCTATTTTGGAAAATGAAAATAATTCCAATGTAGAGTCAGAGTCACAAATACGACATCAGCAGTCCATTCAGACCACAGCCTCGACTGACGGAGGAGATGCGCCCAGCAATCTTCATGCAGAAGCCACGCCTGCTGCTCTTGATCCCTCAGATTCGGCAGATCATTTACACAGGTCTGGTGGTGGTCTGACTGTTCCTCAAACTTCTCAAGAGGAAAGAAATGAAAATGACAAAACAGAAAATGAGGATGATGTGAAAGGAAGAGATATTCTAGACATCATCCCATCAACTGACAATCACTTGACGGGTGTTGGTGATGAAGATAGTAATGACAATGCAGGTCCACCGGATATATCGATGGATAAGGTGGATGGGTGTGGAGAGGATGAAAAGAACAGTAATAATGGCAAGGATGATGTCAAAACAGATGATTTAGGCTGCAAAGAAAGTGAAAGTATTGGTGGAGACAGAGCGGAATCGTTAGAAGTTTCAAATTTATCCAAAGTAGATGACAACGGATCAGAAAATGTGCCTCCTGAAACAGAAAAGTATGACGATGCAGCAGATGGCATTGGAGAAATGAGCCAAGATGATGATAATAGTTCTGAGCCCCCTGCTCTTACAAAAGAACAAGAACCGCGATCATTTCTGAGCTTTTCCCCTCTTAGTGAAAATGACATGTTGACAAGTTCTAATTCAGACCCTCAGCCTTCCAAAGATGAAGAGGCTGTTTCTGATGATGTTAGTACTTTGACAAAAAAGCCAAAATCCCTAGAAATTGATCATCACAATGTTTCAGCTGAAGAAAAAAGTCCAGAAGATCAGTCAAGTGCAAACACAGATACTGTAAGAGCAGCTGAGGATCATTTATGTGAATCCCCTGCAATCATCAAGCAATCAAGCTCCATTTCTGGAAATACATCCTCTGAAATGGACTGGAGTGAGTCTGGCCCTAAACTTCCACACAATGAGACTGACATTAAAGAGGATGAGGAAAAAATGTTGCTTGGTGAGGAGGAGGCTGGGCAGGAGACTAAGTCAGGGTCGGGTGAGGAAATTGATCTTGAGGGTAAAGTACCAATGCAGAGTAATTGTGATGTCAAAGATCGTAAATTATCAGTTGAGAACAACCCAGAGATAATAGAGGGAACTGGTAGTGAATGTATGGAAACCGAAATACCTGGGCAGGACGGTGCTGTATCCAAGGACAATGTCAGGGTGCAGGGTGAGAGCGAAACAGTCTCCAAAACTTCCTCGAATGCAGGAGAGGAGGGGGATTCCCAATACTTAGAGGACAGCCATCCCGGGCGAGACATAGAAATGAGTGAAGTCAAAGAGGATGAGGAAATAATGTTGCTTGGTGAGGAGGATGAAGTGGAGGAGGGGAAAACACAAACAGAAGAAACAGAATCTAAATGGCTGGAAGATTCGACTTTATCAATTGAGACTAAAGTTGAAAATGTTACTCCAGGCGAAGATTTGGGATCAAAAACTGTTTCTGGTGAAGGGAGTGAAAATAAACTTTGTGTTAATAGCGCTGATTCAAAAGAGAATGATTCAAGCCAAATAAGCAAAGAGGACTCTGCTAAAGCCCCATGTAAAGGAAGTTCAGACATTGTCACCGTGGAGAGCGTGGGTATTGATCCAAAGTCCAATCATCCTGAAGACAAAACTGCGACTGAACATCCGGCTTATGTGGAAAAATCAGATGTTGTTAACTGCGCTGATGGTCAGAGTATGATTCCAAAGCAGTCTGATTCTGGTTCAATATCTTCATTCACTGAGCATTTAGATGCATCGAAAAGATCGGAGGCAATTAATAATGTTTCAGAGGATGCTGTCCATGATGGAGGGAAAACAAACTTACCTTCTGAGGAAACTATAGATGACGATGTTGTTGTTCTGGAAAGTGTGAAGAAAGAGATTGATGTGGATCTACCAGTTGTGGAGGAGAAAAATTTTCCACATATATTCACCAAAGATGTGAAGAAAGAGGTCTTAAATGAGTCAGGGGGAGGTGACTCTGAGATTGTCATAATTGATGATAACGACTCTTCAAGCGTGACAGTCAAAAAAGAGATTCTGAATGGAAAAGATGCTTCAGAAAATGAGACGGGCATTCAGATTGCAAGTGTTATTGGGCTGTCTGGTGCTGTAAGTCTTTTTGCTGTCTCTTCTATTCTTCACTAAAGCATAAACTATTGCTCTGATAAACTATTGCCCCAGTCATGAAGTTGACAAAATGGTTATTAATTTAGTGGTAGATTTATTTTTACTACTTCTGACAGATTCCACAATTTTCCTGTGGAACAAAATTTAAAAAACAACAAAATTTGTGCATTTTAATGCTTAACTCTTATACTATGTATACCTTTTTTTATATAGTTACTGGCAATGGAAAACCCGCATTTGTGGTGTTAAAAGAAATGAAAAACATCAGTTACATATAAACATTTTGGGATGCTGTAAAACCCAAAGGCTTAACTTTTAAAAAGCTGGGCCTACTATCTGTTATAAAAACAAACTTGGTTATTTTTGTTTGCACCTGCAGACTTTTTTGCTGGACCGATTTTGATCATTGATGGCTGAAAAAAATTGTCGTGATCTAACTTCGATCAAGCTTTTGTAATTTATCTATAATAATTAATTCCGTGCTTTTAATCTTCCTTCAAGTGAAAGTCTAGCATGCATGCCAGATTGGCTTGTTGAGTACTCACTACTCGCCGTTTTGTTTTGATTTCACAAGGTAACATTAAAAATCCATTTATCTCCCTTTTTCAGGTTACATTATGAAATCGTAAAGTATATATATGAGTCGAGAGTTGTCAAAAAGCCAATGTGGCATGCACCCTAGATTTGATGATTAAAATCGTGAATTTTAGTCATACCCCATATTTATTGCTCTTTATGCCCTGCAAGATTAAGCTCTGTGGACTGATCATCTGCCTGTCTTCATTTCTTGTGATCCAGAGTTTTACAGAGCTCCTTGGAGCTAGGTCCTGACACTGCTACAGTGTTATGAAGGATAAAGATATAACAAACACGACAATTTTTCTTTAAACGATTAATATCAGTCCTGTAGTGAAGTCTGTATTTGCAAACTAAAATAGAAGTGATTTTTTTTCTATAATAGATTTTTGCAGCAAGCCTATGCTTAACATATACTGCCTAAAATCGTGCAGCTTAACTGATACACAGCCAGAAGAGGTCGTCAATTTGATTAAATTTAAGAATTCAGGAAAACTCAAAACCTCCTGCATGTGTAAATCCAGTCAGCATACTGATGGGGAATTCCATTCTTTAGTTTTGTCAATTATTCTTCAGATCTGACTTGGTTTATTTTGGCATGACATCTCCTGTTGATTTGTTCCTTTCATTTTGAGGATCATGGATATGATTCCGAGTTGTTCATTGAGAGTATGCATATTTGTTTTGTTATCCATATCCCTTCATACCGCCTAAGCAGTGTTAGGACCCGGCTTCAAGGAGCCGGGAAGAACTCTGGATCACAAAAGATGAAGACAGGCAGAGGATTGGTCCACCTTGCCTAATTTTGCGTAGCATAATGAGAAATACAAGGGGTATTACTTGATCTTAAGCCAAACAATAGTTGCTGTTGCTTTGGTGAGATCTGCTCATTGAGACCAATGAACCAGTTCACCACAGGGTGGAGTATGCATATTGTTCCATAAATTTTTGTCTTTGAAGATAGTCATTCCTGGTTGATGACGAGTATTTTCTATCTTGTATAATTTGTAATTCAGAACTGCTGTTTATTGATAAAATTGAATAGGTTTAGAAATAGGTTAATGTCCAGATGACTATGATAAAATGTCTTGGTTTATCTTTGCATTACTAAGGTTGGTTTAGAATTGCATCTCTAACCCTGATACTAATAACTTAAGATTCCTTCTTTTTTTTTTCTTTCTTTCTTTTTTTCAGACCATAGAAACAACCAAAAGTGAGTGCTTACTTCAAATCCCCCGCCCACCCCACCCCCTCCCCAAACCTCTGTGTGTTCCGTTTTTTCGTAAACATTTGAAATTTTAATATTAATTTATTTTGTTTTGTTTTATTTGATCAAGAATTACCATTTTTTTTATTGCTTTCTTTATATGATTTTTCTTTTTTGTTTGTTTGTTTGTTTAATCGGTTCTCACATGGTTCTCCCTCTGTTCCAGGTCCAAAGGAGGAGCCTGGCAAAGTGGAGAAAGTGGCCAACAAATCCAAGACTCAAACGTGCATTGTGTGTCAAAAGGTAAGTTTATTTGTAACAATTTCTATACAATTTCGGTTACTCATCATTTTCATGGCCGTGTTCTGTTCTTTATCAGTGAATGGAATTTATTTAGAAGACATTCTTTGCAGTTTCTTAATCGGGATGGGATGGGTCAGTCAGTCTAGCCAAGAATAGTCAGTCCATTAACCTTTCCTTCTTAAAACATGTCCGTCTGTTCTGATCAGACTTCAAATACTGCAAAGTACCTTCATTATTATGATTCCGTTCAAATATTCAGTGTTTATTTTGTCTTTTCCTTTTTTTATTTTTTTTTTTCATTTTCATTTTTTCTACTTTTTGAGGCGTATTTTTAATAGAAACAACCAAACTTTCATAGTAGGCTTTGTTATATTATTAAGATCCAGGTATCTTCTAATGAGATGTGATGTGATGAATTAAAAAAGAGTAAAAAATGTCATGAAGAAGCTTTTACGTCAAAAACTTATACAAAAAAAGGTTTTTGGAATATATTAAACAGAAATCAGTTGCTGTTTTTGGGGGTTTTTTTTTTTTTCTATTTCCTCCTAAAAATGACTATTCTGTCTTGAATTTTAATTTTTGCTGTTTTCTCAGCAGCTTAAAAAAGAAATCAATTTTATTATTGTTATTTTTGGGGGTTTTTTTTTTAACTTCAAGAAATTAGCAAATGCAAGCAGTTGTCTCTCAAAAAAAAGCAATGGCTTTCTCAGAAATGTACAAAAAAATTTTTGAAAATTTGTTTTACAGGTAACAAAATGCAAATTCAACATTGTCCGTGGTGGTGATACAAAGCACTTGTGTGATGACATTTGCTTCAAAAAGTTCCGAAAGTCACCTGCTTCATTTCTTGCCAAAAATCAGCCCCAAAACAAGTTTGTTGCTATTCAACCCAGACTTTCAACTCAAGCTATCAAGCAGCCTGTGACGGATAACAATACAGAAGCAGTTGTAGCAGCCGTCAGTAAAACCTCGTCTCCGTACAAATCGTGTTGTATCTGCCAACTCTTGAATAAAGACAACTCATTGAAATTCTGCAACTGGAAGGGGTTTGATTTCTGTGGAGAAGTCTGTCTTGGAAAATTTCAGTCTGGAATTAAGACATCTTGTTCCTACTGTGGCACATTTATTCCAAGTGAGATGTGGTACAATTTTTGTACTAAAGTTGGAAATGAGATGCACCCCTTTTGTAAAGCAAGTTGTTCTCAAGAATTCATGAAGAAACTGAAAATCTGTGCGTGCTGTAAGCAAAACTTGTCATCGTGTACGCCGGTCATGGCAGTTGTTGGTGCTGACAAAAATCCTAAAGAATTTTGTTCGATGAATTGTGCAAAAAAATTTGAAGAGCAAGTTAATGATGTGGAAATTGTTCATGTTGAGCGAGGCAAGCTCTCAGTGGATGTTTGCTCAGTATGTGAATGTCAAACAACCAATGCCAAACATGTCGTCCGATTTCAAACCAAAACATTCAAGTTGTGCAGTGACATTTGCCTATCGGCTTTCCAATACACAAACAATATCAATTTTAGCAAGTGTGATAGTTGTGGAGACACCTGTACCTCTTCGCAGTGGAATGCGCACTTTATTCAGTTTGAAGGGATCACTAAACGATTTTGCAGTGATAAGTGCATAGGGGTTTTCCGTATGGACAATAGAAAGCTGACCTCATGTGTGTGGTGTTCGACCAGGAAGATCAATTTTGACATGATTGAACGCCAGGATGAAAACAATGAGTTCCAGTTATTCTGTTCTTTGAACTGTTTATCTCTCTTCCGTGTCAATCTTCAAGCAAAGTCAAACCAAGCTATTGAGTGCGACAGATGTAAGAAGGTCAGTGGGTCTTGGTTTATTCCCA
Source organism: Melibe viridis (assembly GCA_039654465.1). Classification (NCBI taxonomy): domain Eukaryota; kingdom Metazoa; phylum Mollusca; class Gastropoda; order Nudibranchia; family Dendronotidae; genus Melibe; species Melibe viridis. The sequence continues at coordinate 8,155 of JBCIKM010420897.1, forward strand.
TGTCTAAGGCGCATTTAATCAGTATTTGTAACAGATTTGCATAAATGACTATCTTGGATGAATTACAAAAGTGCATTTTAAATATTTAGTCACAAAATGTTTTTAAAGAAACTTTGATTATTTGACTTTTATTAGAATTAACTTGAAATTCATCATTTTTCTTTGTCCAAAGTGGGAAGGGCTGGCTTTTAGAAGGAGACTGCAATCAGCTCAAGTCGTCTATTTCCAAATTCAGTAGCTTACCTTTTGTACTGAAGCAATCGTCTTAATTTTTCCTTCTCTTCTGTTAACTTATTTTATTTGTTGACTCGTCTGCATCGGTCATTCCTTGTATGTCAAGGCTTTGGGTTCAAAGACTGCCTGTTTTTCTGGACCACAATGCTGTCATGGATGGTGGTTACTAACTAATTTTGCTTGGACCAAATGATACATTTTTTTTTTCATAGTTTAAATCATCTGTCTGCAAGGTTCAAGGTTCTACTAAAAGAGATGATATATTTTGTTGAGTGTGAACTGTAGGGGCTGTTGTTTTTTAACTCATTCTTATACCTTACTTCCCCCTCTGGGAACCTCTATAAACCTTGTGTATAATGTACCAGAAAAACCTGCTATAAACCAATAATTACAAAACAATGGGAAAGATTCCCACATTTTACTTTGATGTGAGGATGTTGAGTTTGTATTGATTGGTGTCAAAATGGATGGATATATGAATAGCTTTCATGGTTTCATGATTCTTTGTGGGGTTTTTTCCTTGCAGATTGTACCTGCTCAGTATCACTTGACCATGAGCGACGCGTCGGTCCGCAATTTCTGCTCCTATCCCTGTGTCATGGCGTTTCAATCTCAGTTCACTGATCGTATCACTCCGCCAAACCCCAGCCTCAAACAGTCCCATCAACCCTCTGCTCTCCCAATAACAACGCAACCATCCCAGCAGCAGCAGCAGCCCCAGAATTTTGTACCGCCCCATTCTCATGGAACTCGTAACCGTGGACGGAAGAGTAAGTCCGAGCTGTTTTGTCAGATTTTTTTTCTTTCATATTTCCGGAGGGTTTTTTAAATTGTTCATTCAAGTTTATCTAAGTGTGTATGTGTGTGTGTGTGTGTGTCTTTTACAAAAACAGCTCACCATGGATGTCTCTTTTCTTTTTTCAGTAAACTGTTTTTGAATTTGCATGGAATTGGTTGAAGAAAGCTTTGTATATGGTTTGAATGAAAGCTTTAAAGGATTTTAATGTGAGAATTGGAACCAAAATGGCCACTCAGATTAGAAAGCAGGTTTTGCTTTCATTGAATTTTTCACGATGTGATGAGGGTGTTGTAGACTCACTGTATAAATTCTCTGTGTTTTTCTGTTTCTTTTTAAACTCCTCAACGTTTTAAAGAAAGACTTGTTCAAGGGTTAAAACATCCTACAAAGTGAAAATAGAGGGCAATAACCTAAAATACACTAAGTATGAAAAGAGGAATTTCTAGGTTATATTTACATTTTTCCTTGGCTTTAACTGTGATATTTTCAATCTTCAAAACCACACAGCTCCAGTTACTAAAGCAATGACGGTCAAAAGTACCCTTGACTCACCTACCTCACCCACCCCTTCATCCATCCCCGTCATATCCAGCGTCGTATCTCTTGCATCAGACAATAATAGTAAGTGCTTGTTTGCAGTGTCAAAGTCAAAGCATTTATAGTTGTCACTTTCCATCACTCATATGCCAGAAACCTGGTCACTTTAAACAAATGTCCAATAAGCTCTTGCCCTCATGTGCAGGATTGACACAAAGAATCATCCTGACTACTATCATGTCCTCTTAGCGTCTCAGAAGCACAGTTGGTACGGCATTGCGGATGGTTGATGGGAGCCCCTAGTGGGTTCTTCTACTTCTTTTTCTTATCTTTTACACTGAAACTATCGTCTTAATTTTTCCCCTTTTCTGTGATGTCCTGTTTTTGTTGTCTTGTTTGCGACTCAGTGGTCATCCCTTATTTCATGCCTTTTGGTTCACAACTGCAGGTCACAAGTGAAACATACTTAGTACTTTTGTACACAAAGGGGGTTTAAAGATCCTGGGTCTTCCTGAACCATTATGCTGTCATGAGTGATAGCCATTGCTTATTTTTGTAAGGAGAGATGATTTTTTTGTCATTGTAAATCATCTCTCAGTGGCGTCGATATGTGTTTTGAGGTTTGATATTTATTTTTTAATGTAAATCGTCTGTCTTCTGTTTGTGGTTTGATCTGTTCCCTCTTTTAACTAATCTATCATCTTGCTTTCCTCTGGGCTCCTCTATGACCTTTGTGTGTCGTGGGGGGCCCGTAAACCTCCAATAAACAAACAAAATGGTTCGGCATTGGACCTTAATGCCAAAGGGACGTGTTCGATTCTTCTTCTTCTTCTTCTTCTTCCATTATATCGACTGACTCAGTGGAACTGAGTATTACTGTCGATGCTGTCATGT
>JBCIKM010421008.1:0-10618 GCA_039654465.1 Melibe viridis
CTCTCTCTCTCTCTCTCTCTATCTATCTATCTATCTATCTATCTATCTCTCTCTCTCTCTCTCTCTCTCTCTCTCTCGCTTGCTCGCTCTCACACTCTCTTTGTCTCACACACACTCTCTCTCCCTCTCTCTGTGTTCTCTTTTCCCCCTCTTCCTTTTGTCCTCGTCTCCCAGCCTGAGAGACGCATGCTTGTGGTTGGTATTAGTTTATCTTCATGCATCAGTGATGAGATCGATTTTGCTGCACCAACAGACCAAGAATTCAGTCAACAAATATTGAATTCGTCCTCCCAATCTTCTTCTTTTTTTCATTCACAGCACCGAAAGCTCGTTCTGCTCAAAGAATCTGTGGGACTTTAGGCGGAAATTTCTACACAGCAAAAACCATTGCATCTGTTTTCAGCCAACTGGAAGGAAATTATAGCTGTCGTGTTTTTTAGATTGCAGTATTATGTTGGGGTTTTTTCCCCTATTTTGGGTTGGTTTTCTGTTCTTGGTTTAATCTTCTTTTCTTTTTTTATATATACTTTGTTTCTTTCCATTTATTTATGATTATCACTTTGCTTCTTCTTTGTTTTGGTTTGGTTGGTTTTGGGTTTGTTTCACTGTTTGTTCTGGGTTTTTTTTCAGTATTTTAATAAGTTAATTTCACTGTTGACTTGATTTTGATAACGTTGCAATCCCTCAATTAAATAGTTTGAACATTGTCTGCATTTTCTGTTTGTTGGGGGCTGTGGTGTTGTTACTTTGGTTCTTCCCTGTTGTAAATTTGCTCATCGGTCTTTCTCAATGAGCAACAGTAGCTATTGTTTGGCATATGATCGAGTAAAACACCATATGTATTGCTCATTATGCAACGCAAGATTAGGCACAGTGGGCTGATCACCTGCCTGATTTCATTTCTTGTGATCCAGAGGTTTTCCTAGCTCCCGACATTTTGTTATTTGTTTGTTTGTTTGCTGTTCTATTAGTTATTTTGTTTTGTCCTTTTGTTTGTTTTGGTTTGGTTTGGGGTTTTTTTATTGTTTGTTTGTTTTGGTCCCATTATAATTTTTGTTTTGACCGTTGTTCTGTTATTATGTTTTTGCTTATTTTGTTTGGGCTTGTTAGTGTTAATATTGAATTTTGTCATTGTTGTTGTTATTATTATTATTATTATTATTATTATTATTATTATTATTATTATTGCTTTTGCTGCTGCTGTTGTTGTTAATATTGCGGGAGTTTTAATTGTTTGAATGCAAGTTTGCTTTTTTGTTGGGGTTTTTTTTATATAAATTCTTTTCATATATATTTCTATTGTAGTGAGTGGGTGCAGAGAGTTCTATGATTTGTTCATTCTAACTTCGGCATCAATCCTCTCCAAATAGATTCCAAAGTGATTGCCTTAAAGCATAGCCAATAATCTTCTACAATGCCGGGAAATTTCCTTCAACAAGTTTGTCGGACACCCAAAGTAATAAAGTAGTTGTAACCAATTATTTCCAAAATCCTGGGGACACGCCTAAGGTTCCATCGTGTAGTAAATTAACCCCTCACGACAAGTAAAAAAAAAAAATTATAATAATAAAAAAAGAAAGAAAGACATTTCTCTCGCCTTCCAAATGAGGACACCCACCGAAAAGATTCTCCCGTAAGCTCCGAACCCTTCCCGACTGATTGCTCGTTACCACCGGATCTCGTGTGAGCTCACACGTGCGCTGGCTCGTGCAATCGTCTAATTGTAATGTCCAGATATTTCCAGGAGGCCCGCCACACCTCCAGGCACCCCTACCAGCAACTTCCGGTCTTCCCAAAGCGTGCCGACACCTCAGGAGATGGAACTCTCAGCAGGACTCTGGCTATGAACGGATCTGTGAGGGATGAGGAGGAGGAGGAGGAGGAGGAGGAGGAGGAGGAGGAGGAGGAGGAGGAGGAGGAGGAGGAGGAGGAGGAGGATGAGGAGGAGGAGGAGAAGAAGAAGAAGGAAGTGGGAGATGAGAGGGAGGAGTAGGGAAATGGGAGGAAGGAGATGAGAGGTGGGAGGGAGGAGGTGGGAGAGAGGAGGTGGTGGGGGATGAGAGTGTGGAGGTGGAGGAGGTGGGAGGATTGGAGAAGGCAGCATTGGATAATGATATGAAGAACATCATGATTAGATTGCAAAGAGATGATTGTCATAATGTTATTAACGAGTTTGGGGATTTTTGCAGTAATAACGAATAAACAAAAATGAAGAACGAAACCACAATAATTTAATTAAGATTTTATGGATGCTATGGGAGATGTCCCATTCATTCAGTTTATCTTAGTTTTGATTTCCTTGTTTGTTTGTTTGTTTGTATGTTTGTTTCATTTATTGTTTGTTTATTTAGTGTTTGTGTTGTTTTGTTTTGTTTTGTTTTTTGTCATGTTAAGCTGTGTGCTCATTCGTAGGAACATTGTTGTCGCTTTGGTTAGTTGGTTTCATTGGTTGATCTTTGTTTTTTTTCCTTATTACTTGAATTGTTTTCTCCCATGGCTTTAATAATGGAAGGGGGGGTAATTTCTTTTAAGGAATTAACAGTATGTTGATTTTTGTTCCATATAAAATATATTGACAATATTTTAAAACGCACAAAACAATAGACAGGTTTTTGGAGACTGTGTACAACTCCCTTTAAGTTCGAGCCGATTGTTTTACATTTTTATCAGCAAAATTTGCCTGCCTAAAGAAAAGATGAATGTGACCCAATGGCCTGTATTAAGCATGTCATTTTCTATTTTCTAGGAATAAAAAAATAGAACGAATGTGAATGAATAGAATACGAGTAAGTCACAATGTTCATTCTGTTCTCAGATTGATACATGAAACAATCTTGTAGAAAGAACAATAGTGAGTTAATCACAAACCGCTGTCAAAGTCCATTTTAGAAAGCAGACCAATTAGTCATTTTCAATTAATAATGCAATGTGTCTAATGGACTTGGCTTCGCACATGTAGAGGTCATTTGGCTCTCAAGTGATAGTCAATAAGTGGCCATGATTTGTGTGCACAGAATGGTATTCCGACCTCAAATGTTTGAACCGTTTCACGAGAACTGACCATGAATGGGCTGGGGCAGATATTCCAGAGATAGTGGGCTGCAGTGTGGCGGTGGTCTAAACTCTTGCAGCTCTTAGGGAGACTGGAGATTAGCAATAGGACCTGGTCTATAAAACCATATCTTTGAAACGAAGCGGCAGATGGACCAGTGGACAGGGTCGCCGTCCTGGCATTGGCCAGCCGATGGGTGTCGTCGCTGGCCCTGGGTAAGATGCCAAATACAAACGGATCCCAACTTTTCTGGCATTGTTTTCCTCTCTTGCTATCGACAGCTTTGTTTCATCTAGACGTCTAGGCACTTTATCAAATTCCTTTAGGGATTTGTTTTGTTGGTCACTAAATTTGAAGACTTGACTTGTATTTTAATGATAATGAGGAGGGTGGAAGGTATCGAAATGTTTTAAGGTCAAACTTAAGAAGGGATTCAGAAAGGATTTCCCTTCCCATGGATTAAGTTGGTTGGCTTCTTAACATTGAGTTCTTACATTTTAAGAGTGTTACAAAACAGTTGGAAAACATCGTCACGAGCGTTTCAAATAGTTTCAGGGTGTGACAAGGTTCAAGGTTTGCTTACTTCTTATTAATTTGAACGCTATTCCTATAAAATGAGGTAATCGAATGGGTACAAACGTACGAGTGCAATAAAATAACTTCATGAATTGACATCTAGATTTACCATCCTTTGACAAAATTAATGGCGTGGATTTGTTAAACCGGGAGGTTTTCCGTACAATATCATCAGGACGTCATTATAGTCCAGTTTGGGAGAGAACTATCTTTATTATTTAGACTTTTCTTCGATTTTTAGCTGCTCCAGACATCCAATAACATCACAGTCGTGTGAGTGACAAAAAAACCGGGGCGATGAAGGGAGACCGTATTCTAATGAGAGGACAAGGACACTCGCCTCTGATGGAGAACTCAATTATCCAGCCCTCCAAGCGCTACTTTGCATTCACAACCAGTCACCAATCCTCCTTTCCTCCACCCACACCAACTCTCCTGCCCCGACCCCCATCCCCAATACTCTACTGCAACTGACCCCTCCCTCTTTCCCCCTCCACCCCCCACACCCCCCCCCCCCCCCCACCACCACCACCACTACTACCACCACTTCCATCACCAAGACCAACCTCCAAAATACTCACTCTGTCTAGGTGTCAAACTTCATCAGAGTTTAGAGCCAGCCCTTGACACCAGCATAGCATCCCTCCCCATCCCTCAAATTTGTTTCTCAACTCTTCTGTCCCTCACAGGCACAGACGGCCGACTGCTAGATCCGCCCACCGCTTTCTGCTAACGTATTTAGAGGCGGCTGTTTACCCTTTGGACGCATAGGATTTATTATGTATAAGCATGAAGAAAATATTATTAAGTATATCAATTTCACCAACAAATTTACTGGTATTAGAACAAAACAGCACACTTTTCAGCATGGGTAAAATAACATGCAAAGGATATTGCTGTTGTTGTTGTAGTTGATGATATTGTTGTTGTTGGTGGTGGTGGTGATGGTGGTGGTGGTGGTGGTGGTGGTGACAGTGGTGGTGGTGATGGTGGTAGTGATGGTGGTGGTTGTGATGGTAGTGGTTTTGTTTGTTTGTTTGTTTGTTTTAATTATTTTTATTATTATTGCTGTTTGTTTGGTTGGGCTGGTTTCGTTTAGTAGCTATATTTACTGCCATCGCTACGCTTTAAAATATTTACAATACCGAACACCCGGCACACAACCTACATGAATGTAACAAATTATGACATTGCAAACTGCCTGTAAGGCGTGTTACAGTTTTTGGACAGATACAAGGTTATCTTCAACCATGGGGGTCTTCAAACATTGGGCACCTCCGAGCTTTACATCCATCTCCGTTAAGATTTGATTAAAGTTGCATTGTGCCTTACCCAAGGACACAACACCAATAAATATCATTCATAATAACCAGCACACTATCATTCTTTATTTTATGATGAGAAAGCAATTCCGGCCGTATTCAATATTGACGGTGTGGCTTGATATAGAAAAAGAAATTTCATTTTAGGAATAACGAAAGGAAAAAAAAAAAATAAAAGCGACTTTATTGAGAGTATGCTTCATTAATCTCCTCTCCAGCAACACGATGTGATGCGAACCATTCGTTTTACACGAGAAATCATTTTCATGCAATATCATTTTTATGTCCAATCGTTTACTCATTTTTATTCCCTTCTCTCTCTCTCTCTGTCTCTCTCTCTCTCTCTCTCTCTCTCTATCTATCTATCTATCTATTTCTTTGTCTCTCTCTCTTTCTCTCTTTATTTCTCTCTCTCTCTCTCTCTCTTCCTCTCTCTCCCTCTCTCTCTCTCTCTTTCTCTCTCTCTCTCTCTTTCTCTCTCTCTTTCTCTCTCTCTTTCTCTCTCTCCCTCTCTCTCTCTCCCTCTCTCTTTCTCTCTACTTCTCCCTCTCTCTCTTTCTCTCTCCCTCTCCCTCTCTCTCTCTCTCCCTCTCTCTTTCTCTCTACTTGTCCCTCTCTCTCTTTCTCTCTCCCTCTCCCTCTCTTTCTCCCTACTTCTCCCTCTCTCTCTCTCTCTCTCTCTCTGTCTCTCTCCCTCTCTCTCTCTCCCTCTCTCTTTCTCTCTACTTCTCCCTCTTTCTCTTTCTCTCTCCCTCTCCCTCTCTCTCTCCCTCTCTCTTTCTCTCTACTTCTCCCTCTCTCTCTTTCTCTCTCCCTCTCCCTTTCTCTTTCTCCCTACTTCTCCCTCTCTCTCTCTTTCTCTCTCCCTCTCCCTCTCTCAACCACTTGTATAACCGCCTCTCTGTAAACTACTTTTATGAGTGGGAAGCTATTGAAGAGATTAATCTGCTGGATGGCTTGCTGATTTCATTGAATATTCGCGATGATTTTGCGTGCTTTTGTATGTATTCCCAGAGGCAATGAAAAGTTTCCGCCTTGCTAAAACTGAAAAACCGTGTACTGGTACTGTTGCGTTTTTCTTTGCCAAAACAAGGCAATGGAATTAAATGGTTGTCCCCAAAAGGAATATCGTACTTTTTGTAATGTACTTAACTTTATGAAGACCAAATCTGGAATGTTTCGATGCAGAGATTTCACAGTTATTGTTAATACAATGCGTGGGCACTTTTCATTCCCATTGATCTCTGATATAGATGAGCACTTTTCACTGCCCCTGGGTATATCATTATTAATTGGTGTGTTGTTGATTTCTCATATAGCTATCGTGGCAAGCACACATAGATTATGGAAATGAGTTTTGAATATTTGTTTTAATGAGCAGCTCCATACACTGAAAGAAACTATCAGATGACTTTACAGGGATGTCACAGTGAATCGAGATAGAAGCAGAGTTAGTAAGTATTATTACATAATCCATGGCTCTCTATGACCCTCCAGTATCGTGGGGTCATGAAACCACCAATAAACAAACACATTATCTCTTTTAATTTCTCAATATTTTATGGCTATTGCGTCACAAAAACAATTTATATGCATGGAGGTTCGGGGTTTTATAATCCACTGATGTTTTGGATACTCTTTACCGAGCTTTTCAGTTGGTAACAGATCAAATACTGACCATTAGCAGTTCTACTAGATTAGATCAATCTGAAATTTGAAATGCGGGTGTTGTGAATAAAAACTCATTTGTGGTTAAATATCATGGGGTCTCAACCAGGCTCTATATTCATTTGAAAAGACAACAAGACAATGCGGTGATTGAAGATTTCAGCGGACCCGCCAACAATGAGAAGCATGGCCCTGCACCGACAAGATTGACAGGCATTTACGCCAGGGACAAGGAGGTCGCTAACGCTGTAAAGTCTCTGGACATCACAAACGAAGGCAATATTATGTCCAGTAAGCCAAACCAAGCTATTGAGTTGAATGATGGAAAATAGAACAATAAACGAATTCCCTATGTATAGTCATCGCATAGGGGAAGTTTATCTTTTGGATATGACCTGAGAGAAGACCACGACAACCTATGCCTCAACTGCCGAAGTGCACCACTACAAAGTGGTTGGTGAGATGGCGCCGTCAGGATTCGAACCTGCGCCCTTCGGCAAGGAGTCTGTTGCCTGAGCAAACGAGCCACCACCGTTGGTCCTAACGAGAAAATCTTTGAAGCAGTTTCATTCGATTTTTAGTCTTGTCTTTGAAAATTCCTTTGACGAAATTAGATGAGATTGCAGCTATCAATCCTTCATATTATTAATCTTTTGTTATCGTAAACAAAACAAACAAACAACTCCATTTTAGCCCCCTTTCTGCAATGAAAGTTCATCTCACGGAAAGATGCATTTAAAAATATGAACGAAATACGAATTTAAACCGTACATTGTCTCCTTGCGACAACCTTAACCATACTGTTAACCAGCATCGGGCGCTTCTTCCTCCTCTTCCCTCTCGCCCGGAACTTATTGGAGTTGTTGTTTAACCCCTATCCAATCCATTTCCTTTCTTCGCCATCAGCCTCTCATTTCTGTCTTGTCAGCCTGTCTCAGGGCTTCAATTTCGGGCCCAATCAGTGCCCGGGGATGATCATGATTCCCTTGTCTCCTAGGCCTCCCCATGCGTCTCCGGACGTCTCCGGGCCTTCTCCCGAGCGAGCTCTGATTTCACACAATGACCACTGGCCCGGAACACCATTCTCTCTCCAAGAATGATAGCACCATTAGCTCTCTCGTCTGTGAAATATTGCTCTTACCTCTTCCCATTTATTCCTTCCCTTGCCCCGTTATCTCGAGTTCATTTATATCGTTGCTTTTTTTCTCCCCATAACGTTGACACCATTATTAGTAGTATTATCGTCGCTATTCTTGACCTTTTGTTTAAATTAACATTTCAAAAAAAATGTTTTGCTGTCTCCAGTCTCGTCTCATTTGTCCGTGACTCACAATTACGAGAAAAGATTATAATTGATTTTTGTTCCAGTGGTTTGTTTGGGGAGGGGGGGGGTTCTTAGCATTTTTGTTTGCTCTTGTTTTCGTTTTTTGGTTTGTTTGTGGGTTTTTTGTTGTTGCTGTTTGTTTTTATGTTAGTTTGGGTTTTTTTATGATTAGTTTAGTTGTTTAGTTTGGTTTGTTTTGCTTGGCTTTTTTGTTTGTTTTTTCCTTTTCTTTTTTTTTTCTTGGCGGGGGGGGGTTGTTTTGTTGGGGGTTTTTTTTGTTTGTTTTTTTTGTTTTTCCTTTGATTTGTTGTTTGTTTTGGTTGTTGTTGTTTTTTTTTGTTTTGTTTTGGTAACAATTTTCATCGCATTTTTCGATGTGAAAAATTGTTCCCCCCTGCCCATGGTCGACGCTGAAGAGTGTCATCGAGGGATGATAAAGGTACATACGTTTCAGTTATTGAACGAATCTAATGAAATTAGCCGTTCTAAGTTTTCACGTCCTGATTGTATGTCTGTCTGTTAAGGTGGTTTTGGGCTCCACGACAGTGGAAGGTCACAAAAAGGGCCAGGAGGAAAGAAAGCTGATACAATATTTATGAGCCATGATCTGTAGACGAAAAATCATTTCCTTGAGCCATAACTATCACCCATTTGTTAACCAAAGCGGAGAGAGAGAGAGAGAGAGAGAGAGAGAGAGAGAGAGAGAGAGAGAGAGGAGAGAGAGAGAGAGAGAGAGAGAGAGAGAGAGAGAGAGAGATTCTAAAATTGCGCACTTTCTCTCGCACAGTACTTGGAAAGCAGACAAGGAAGAAGATGGTTTGGACAGTGATGTAACATAATATTTGACAATAAGGTGTGATTTACCCTGAGATTTATGTTTCCTCAAATAAACCCTTTATACACCCTTATACCTTGTCATTATGTATTGGACACAAATCATGTTTAGTCACCTTTAGTAAAGTTAAAGCTCTATAGTTGTAGTTAGTACTCTCACAATAACTTTTCAGGATCTTATTTTCCCCAAATCACGTCCTGCCCAGGGTAATGACGTCCTGGAAATGACGTACAGGCAGTGACGTCCAAACAAGGACGTTCCAAGAAGCTTTGATTTACCGGAAGGTGATCCTGGCGTACTAAAGGGTAATCATTTAGGGAACGGGCAGGAAAATAATGGGCCTTTAGGACTATAAACAAAGCCAGAAAAAGGTGGAATATTTTGCTGCACATTCCTTGTAACTGGTCCAACTATTGTAAATCTCTGAACGAATGGAGTCTTAACTTCGAAGCTATTTAAAAGGCTTCGCTCAAATATTTTCACTGGCTGTCTGGGAGACTCTAAAATTCAAAATGTATAAAGTAACGAGCTCATCTTTGCGGTTGGAAGCAAAAATTTGGGCTTTCTATGTCACAAGAAGACATCTTGTGGTTCATGAATTGAAGCTTTTGCCTCAACTCCTCTCACGATTCTCTCTGTAAAGAACATTCAGATTTTGGATGCTGGAGATCTTAGCCCGTCAATGTGGCTGGACTCCTCGAGTTAAGATTTTCCCCTCTCAGACGAACGAGCTCTCCGTTGAATTCCACGGGCAGTATCGCTTGGCGTCGTTGGTCAAGTGACACTCAGTCATTAAGTTTCCTGGTATTTTTTTGTCCCTTCTTAAAATATATTTTAAAAAGGCGCCATTTATACTTTCCATAACGAAAGGAAAAATGGTTTTCCCTGACACTGTATATGAAAAAGAAAAAAAGTTTTACAGATTCCGATTATCAAATGTCGTAAATGGATGTTATATGCTCACCATCTTTTTAAATGCTTATTAATTCATTGCTTTCCACAATCAGCCACAAGCATACAATTTATTAATTCAAACGTTCACTTTAATCAACGATTTATCTCTTTCGCATTTCCTCTCCTCACTCCCCTCACTAGCACAGATAGAGATGATTCGAGACTCAATATCTGCTTCTGTATGAGAGCAAAGTGTTCAGATATATTTCTTTATATCAAAAAAAAAGAGAAGTAGAGTTGAAACATTTGTGCACTGACGTAATATTACTTCTCCTGCCATTTTCCAATTTTATTCAAGGGAAACTACTGTTGTTCGCTCCGTTGCGGAGGCCGAGGGTTATGTCCCCTGGATCATTGGCAGTCGCTCCCCTTGTAATTGCACGCCTGTCCGGTTCGTCGCTGGGTCGTGTTGATGAAGGTCCTGCAGAACTCTTTTATGGTCTCCGGGCACAGGCTGGGCTCTGGGCCGGGCCAGTTTTCATTCCCCTTCCACTCCAACTTCCTTTCCTTCCTTGTGTAATTTTTACTGTTTTATATATATAATATTTCGATTTGTTTTCGGATTTTCCTTACAGCAAGCTAGAGCAGTCGCCCACCAGACATTTCTTGCTTTCTTTTATGGTCCTTTTTTTTTTTTATTCAGACAATCTCTTATTTGCAATCAATTCCGGACAGCGAATAGATCTTTCTGTTTCTGCTTACTTTGTCAAGATTAATGACTTTTCTCCTCCTCCTTCTCCTCCTCCTCCTCCCCCTCCTCCTTTCCTTCTTCTCCTTTTTCTTCTTCTGCTTTTGCTTCTTCTCTATTTTCTTCTTCTTCTTCTTCTCCTCCTCCTCCTCCTCCTCCTCCTCCTCCTCCTCCTCCTCCTCCTCCTCCTCCTTCTCCT
>JBCIKM010421119.1:0-10617 GCA_039654465.1 Melibe viridis
CATACATACATGACAGCATCGACAGTAATACTCAGTTCCACTGAGTCAGTCGATATAATGGAAGAAGAAGAAGAACAGAACTTAACACTGTTGTATTTGTGAATCAACTAATGATTAATAATGATATTTACCCCACTACTTTCTGTGGGTGGCTCTACTTCTACTTCTTGTTTTTTTTTTAGCCAGAACTATCTTATCTTTCAAGCACTCTCTTCAGTGCTTTCATTCAGAAACACACACTACTAAATTGTATTCTGTTAGAAAATCTTGGCCCTGCGAGTTGTGCCTTTGTTGGCATGTTTCTTCTTGTTTGTGGGTGATGATAAATTTTTTCCTTTTCAAGTTTTTTTGTGGAAACATCTCTCGCAGGGTTAAAGGTCTTTTCTTTAAGTTAATCTATTATCTTGCTTTCCCTTTGGGTGCTTCTATGGCTGTATGTGTTCTCCTTTTAACAAACAACATAGAAACAAACTATGCTGAGATACAGTTACTCATTCTGCACATAGTGACTCAACCATTAATTGGTGTTTACCCGGACCACAGAGTGACAACTCAGTCCTCATGGGTTTTTACTTCCCCTTGTGGAATGAGTTAAAGTTAGTTTATATCAAATAAATTTCATTACAGAGATTGAACTTTTGTCATGCAATTTCCAATTTACATTTCTCCTTCCCTGGTAATGGCCACCCCACCCACATCTCTTGTGAGTAGAAAAAATAAATGCAAATTATTATCACTATATTTTATGATGCAAATTGATATTAAAATACTATCTTTGTTTCATTTGGTAACATAACCAGAAGTAGTCACTAGCCTAATTCTAAATGTTACCAGTTGAAAAATAAAAGATTCTGAAGCACTAGTTAGTATCACTTGTCTTAACTTATGCTGAAGAGGAAAATGATGAAAACAATAAATTATAAATACTTTCCCGGACTATTAACATGTGACATAAAATGGCCCTTATTATTGCCAGACGGGTAATGGTGATTATTATTTAAAGACATGTCCTTCGTGTTCATAATAACTGCAGAGAAAACCCTTAACTGCAGGCATATTTTGACAGTTCAGTGTTGAATGATTTTTGTGTGATTTATGTATTGCCAGCTGAAAAATGTATATTTTCTAGTTGAGGAGGCAGTGTTGTTTTAAAAATTCAATCATTCGCATGCATGGGTTTTATATTGCCTGTGCTTCGTTTGTTTTTGTCTTTTATTTTATTTTCTCTCTCTCTTTTTTTTTTTTTGGTAAGTTTTGTTAACTGCAAGAGATTATGATGTATAAAGATGAAACAATTAAATTGTTTCTTATCAGAAACATCAATTTTTAAATTCTTATATGTGTATGATTGTAGTAAGTCAAAAATATGTCAAAATGATAATTTTGCATATTTTATTTTTCTTTCTTCAATTTCCATGTATTATGATTATGGATACTTTAATTGTGGTAGGCATAATTTGAAATTCATTTATTAATTTTGGTATCTGTATATGAATAATCCATCAATACTTAATGATTCCCTTTGGTCTAAAATGAATCCTTGACTGACAGTTAATTTTCTGCAGGACCATGTTTGTATTAGTATATTATTACAGTTATGAATTCTAGTTAAAATAATCAAATTCAAAATCAGGCTCCATGTAATCTAAGTTAAATTTACAATCCTTATAGTATAGGGGTTATCTGAACCCCCAATAAAACAAACGTACCATTCTTAAATTTATTTGCAGGCGGTTGGTGAGTTGGTGGATGTCCCTCATGGGTACTTCTACTTCTGTTTCTCATCTTTTACTACACTGAAGCTATCATCTGATGTATTCACTATTTTTCATTTTGATCAGTGAACTGAAAACTCTCGGCCTTTATTTTAGCATTTAAAAATTTTTTTGTTGATTTAATTATTTTTCTTTGGTGTACATAACTGCATTATGATTTCAATTTATTTCAGGCACACTTATGTATTAATGAATGTACAGCAACTGTAATTTAGGGCATCTTTGCTGTTACCTTACAAAATATTTGTCTGTAGTAAATAATATGTCATTACTAGAATCAGATATATCTTCAATTAAATTTTCTGTGATAACAAAAATTGAAAAAAAAAGATTTGGACTTAAGCCTTTTCTTCTTTTGACATTGTTGAATTGCTCTTAAAGTGTTAAGTTTTGGCCCTCAGCTTAAAGGTAACACTCAGTCTTTCGGTTGGAGATCTCCTTGATAACCTCTTCTTCTGTTTCTTGTCTTTTTCTAGCTTGAACTATCATTTTACCTTTTCTAGCACTTTCTGCAGTGCCTTCTTTGACATTGACAAACACACACTGCTAATTTGTGAACTGTTTAGTGTTATGCCGCGAGCCAAGAAGAGTCGTGTGTTTTCGGCACTTTTTGACGATTTCATGATTTAACAAAAGGACTGTGTGAATTGCGCTTCAGTGGAGTTGTGGAGGACTACTCCATAGTCCTTTGTTTAACAATCGAATCGTCAAAAAGGTGTGCTCGGCCCTAGGCCCCGGGCCTTTTACTCCCAGTTTCCTCATAGCTGGAGAGTAAAGCCACGGTGTAACATGAAAGTTCATTGAAGTCTCAACAAGAACAAAACTTTCAGTGTTTTGTTGTTTTTTTTCATGAATTTACCAATGAAGACATACCCCACCACTGTCAGGGTGGGTCTACTTCTGTTTCTTTTCTTCAGCTAGAACAATCATCTTTCATTTCCTAGCATTCCCTCCAGTGCTCTCTTTCACACCCACACACACAGGCGCGCCCGCGCGCGATGCTATTTTGTGTTCTGTTGGGTAGTCTTGGCTCTGTGTGTGTTTACCCTTTGAATTGTAAATCATCTCTCTGTGGAATGTCTTCAAGAGATGGTATTTTTTTTTCCTCTGTAAATCATCTCTCTGTGAAAATGTCTCTGGTAGGGCCAAAGCTAATCTGCTCTTTAACTACTCTGTCATCTTACTTTCCTCTTGGGCGCCTCGATTGGTGGCGACTCAAGAATGTTCAAGCTCCGGGGGCAGGACTAATAAATCTTTGGTGCCAGGTTTGAATCCATCAATCATTGTTTCTATACATTCTGTTCGTTTAGTTTGGGTGCTAAACATTGTTTTGTTTGTTTATTGTTTAACCACAAACAGCAGAGAAATGATTTACTACACTAAAAAATAAATATCTCTAAAAACACATATCGACAGCACTGAGAGATGATTTACAATGACAAAAAATATCAATCATCCCTCCTTACAATTACAAAAATAAGCAATGGCCATCACATATGACAGCATTATGGTACAGAAAGACCCAAGATGTTTAAACCCCTTTGTGTACAAAAGTACTCAGTACGTTTAACTTGTGACCCTGCAGTCCATGTACCAAACGGGATGAGCATTGAGTTGCAAAGAAGACAACAAAAACAAGACATCACAGAAAAGGGGAAAAGTAAGACGTTAGCTTCAGTGTAAAAGAAAAGAAACAGAAGTACATAGAAGAGCCCACCAACCACCCGCAATAACCAATGGTCATCACGCATGACAGCACAATGGCTCAGAAAGACCCAGGATCTTTAAACCCCCTTTGTGTACAAAAGTACACAGTACCTACTTTTAACTTGTGACCCTGCAGTTCTGTAGCATAAGGGATGACCACTGAGTTTGCAAACAGGACATCACAGAAAAGGAGGAAAAGTAAGACGATAGATTCAGTGTAAAAGATAAGAAACAGAAGTCGAAAAACCCACCAGGGACACCCACCAACTGCCCGCAAAACAATTTAATTAACTTTCATTGACGACAAGCCAAAACTTTAAGTGCAGATAACTTAAACATTAGAGAACAGGTTAATCATTTGACAACTTACATTATAGAATAGAGTACTTCACCCGAACACTTTTGTTTTATACCAAGGCAACAAGACAAGTGGGTATAAAAGACATCTAAGACATATTTGAAGCTCCACTCACTTTTCTCATGAGATCAAAAGTGCACTGGTTCTTCCTCTTTTCTGAATGAGTCAATCTTTTTCGAGACTGTTTGGAGTTTTTAAATTATGAAGATTAAGAAACAAAGCAGCAAAAAAGAGTTAAAATTAGACAAATAAAAAAGTGTCTATAATACGGCAGTTACAGTACAGTTGGGAGATCCACCAATGCTTCTAAGATCACAAATTTTATAGTAACATTAAGAAGGGCAGAAAGACTAGTCAAGACGATCACAATCTTTAAAGCTATTATTTAACCCTAAAAGCTTGTATATCAGGGGCGGTTTTTACTATAGGACACCAAGGACACTGCCCATCCAATCCAAATACCCTTCCCTTTTCTATATAGCCCACAGAAAATCAACAAAAATTTAATAATCTTTCCAACCTAATACCTGAACACCAAACATCTCTATCTACTTCATCATCACACACTCATTGCAAACACTAACACACAACACCCTCAGAGTGCACATTGTGTACACACATGCAGTGCGCGCATCAGCCAGTTGCTGAGTGGTGAGGTGAGGTGGAATAAAGATTACATTTGGGAGGGGGGAAAGCTTCACTGTTTGCCCTCGATGGTGGACACCATCCCAGCTTTACAAAATCCTCCCTCTCTTATTAACTCTTATTTTCACAATCTGCAGAAATGGTTTAATCCAAAAATAAGAGAGAGCATTGGCAATGTTAGAGTTATCATTGGGACACTGTCCACGCTCTTTTGCCATCAAGATTCATAAACGTTGTGCTGAGTTATTTTATGGAATCATGAAAAAACGTTGGGTTTTCTTTTTGGTTTGTTTTTGTTTTTTTGTTCTCACAAAATTAATTTTCTCTTGAAGCCATCAATCATGTTGGGATTTTATGTTACATTCTTGACAAATCAAAAAAGAAAGGTAAAAAGACAAACCAACAAGCTAGAATTGTTTGTTTGAAAGACAATAAAGATAACGAAAGGTTTCGCATTTATCAACACTTGAAAACCCAGTACCATGGTGGCATTTTCACAAAAATGGTGGTTTTACAGCCCCACAACACATGCGGATCATAAAGGAGTCCAGGAGAAAGTAAAATAATTGAATTAGTTGAAAGAGAGAACAGATCAAACCAAAAACAGAAGAAAGATGATTGACACTAAAGAATAAATTCTCATAACACAAATTGATGCCGCAGCGAGATTTATAATTACAACAACAAAAAAATAATAATTTCTCCAAACAAATAAACAAGTCACCACACATTACAGTTACAGCAAAGTAGTCCAGGAAGACCAAGCCTCTTAAAAACCCCTTTCTGTATAAAAGTAGGACTCAGTCCATTTAACTTCTGACTCCACCAAAAGACAGAAAATAGGGGATGACTGCAGAGTTGCAAACACGACAACAAAAAACGATCCAATAGAAAAGAGGAAAAAGTGAGATAATAGCTTCAGTGTTTAAGACAAGAAAAAGAAGTAGAAGAGCCTACCAGTGATTCTGACCAACTACCTACCAGTAAAATAAAGGGGAAGCAGCATAATAATAATAGAACAATCAATTCACACTTTTCAGATTTTACAGCTATTTCATTTTTGTATAAAACAAAGTAATCAAATTCACATCAAAATGGCAACAATTGACAGTCACTTGAACTGCTCTAAATGTTCATTTCCATGTTCTACATGGTGATTTTCTATCAAAGATAAATTAGCATATACAAATAATTATAACCGAAGATGTGAATCAGTTCTCCTCATTAGCTGTTGCTGATTTTTTTTGCTCCGGATGCAGTGACTCATAAAAGTTCTCTAGCTGAATCATGAAACCTGGGTTTGGACAAGTTGATGGCCTTTTTGAGCGCAGATAAGCAAGGGCTTTGTTTAAAGACATATTCTCTTTCTTCATCAGATATGCTATGACAACAGAAGCCGATCTTGATATTCCAGCATTGCAGTGAACTAATACACATCCAGATGAGTCCCTTGCTTTTTCAATAAATGAAATAGCATTGTCAAAACCATGGAATATAGGAAAATCTGGAAGGTCACGAAATTCTTGAGTTTGATAAGTAATCATATCAGGAAAAATGTTAGCCACTCCAGATGCCACATTGAGAATATGTGTCACATTGTATTGCTCTAATATTTCCTTACTGTGAGCAGCATCTTGGGAGCCTGAAAAATTAATTAAAAACAAAAAAGAACAAATATTACTGAAGGAATTTCAAGCTTGAAGCGATAGAGCAATTTTTTTTTTCAAACACCTGAATTAATGGTGTCATGCTGTAATTACTCATTTCTATAAAATTTTTTAAGACAGTAAACTACCAGTTAAGGTAAGTCTGAGTGTAAAATCATGAAACCCATTAAAAACGCAGCATAAATAACCATAATTCTTAGGTACCAAAATGAATGAAAACCACAGGAGTAGCTAAGAGCTTAAAAATCAGAACAAAAATGAAAAAAATAAAAAGCCCACCAAAAAGATAAAAATCAAACACCATCTTTACCCATAATGAGTCCTGGGAGTACTTTTGCTACTTCTAGGTCTTCAGCTGTGTCTACAACAAACCCAAATCCAGGACTGTCGGACTCAGATGGCCTTCTGTAATGGTTGCCATCAGCATCAACACCCTCTACAACTTTTGTTCCATCACAGTTTGTTATTGTAGTCTCAGTTTTCTTCAACATACTTTTGTTGAAAGAGGTAAGAGCAGATAAATTCAAAGGAGGTGGTTTTTCTCCATGCCTTGCCATTGTATCTGGAATTTGATGCAGAAATCAAGAAAGATAACAAGTAGCATGCATTTCTGGATAAGGTTGAGTCAGAAATTAACAGGCAATTGCTTTGCTCAGTGACTTTTGGTGGGTAACGTAAATAGTCTCCTTCTCCCTCTTTCCCCCTCAAGTCAAATACACTTGCTGTTCTGAGCCAAAACAGTGTCTCTTATACATACAAGCCCCACCCTATCACTCTTGGACTCTTGGAAATTTGACTTATGTATCAACAGAGTTAAATTAATATGAGTCATTGGTGTGTAGTGTAAGTGTAATCATAATGTAATGCTGTCACCACAGGCTCCTCAACAATGACATTGTTTTCTTTTTGTGTCTTTTGACAAAGAACATCTCTGTCATACAGATGAGACTTTATCATATCATATTCTTTAGGTTTACATTCCCTCCTCCTCCTTCTCCATGCCCAAGAATAGGAAAATAATAACCGGATAATAGAATCTGGAGAGAGAAAGAGATAGAGAGACACACACACACACATACAGAGACAGACAGACCTTTGAGAGAAGGGGGGGGGGGGGGGGGTGAAGTATTTTGAACCTAAAAAAGTGTTTTCTGATGGTTTTGGCCAATCAGGGATTGTGACCCACATAGTTCTATAAATTGCCTATTCCCATGATGCAATGGTTGTGCAAGCTCTGAGCAATTTGGTAAGCTTGAATAGTGAAGAAAAATCCAAAAACCCATCATAAAAATGATGAAATAGGGAAGCAATCCCGGTCAACGTCTTTGAGAGAAACTTGCAGGGGTTATCATAGCGGCCAACTTCTCAAAAGCAAAAACAGAACACCCAGACGTGACCCAGTCTGGGTGTATGATTTAGCCATTTTGATTGTGAAGTTTTGCGAGACGGCAATGAATACTTCAGACCAGTCCAATTTGATAGCATAGGTATGGTTTGTTATTGACGGAAGGGTTGTATGATAGTAAATAAATATGTTTATAGTTTTCACCTGTAAAAGAGCTCAGATTTTCTCTCCCTCCGTGAGACACTCACATCCCAGTGAGAGCACAGGCATGGTGAGACATTACGTACGGCGAAGAACTGGCCGCTGAACTAATGAAATCGCAAGTAGGGTCTACGGGTTTGCACATTAGTGTAATCACCAATTGAAGGCAGAGAAAGAAAAAAAATCATAGGGAATTCGGCAGAAAAATAGGACTGCCATAATTGGTAGCAGTACACGATCATGGGTCTTTTCATGACGGAGTACCGCCCAGCCAACTCTATAAATGGAAATCCATACAATACACCCACGATACTGTGCACTGGCCCCCTATGTATTTAAACCCTTAAAGTTCCGGACGCAGTCATATTTCTTTCTTTCTTCTCTTTTTAAAAATTTTCATCAAACAAACAGATACGATTTTATCGTGGCGGTTGGCCGCTATGAGTTATATTTTGATTTCAACTTTTTACATCCAAAAACAAAGAAAGCTATCTGCCTCTGTCGAAGATAGTCTACGCTTGATGATTAACAAGTTACAAATGCAAGGTGATTGTGGAAAAAAAACCAACTTAAATTATGAATCTTTTGCTAGTCAGACAAAGTTAAATCATAGCGAATATTTTCCCCATCAATAGCCTCCTGAATTTTCCCTTTAACCCTAATCGTACATTGAGGTAGAATTCCACTCCAATGTCACTTTTTACTGTTTTTTAAGGTATTTGTAAGGTCAAAATATATTTCAAACCCCTTTGTAATCAAGAAAAATCCTTTCTCCAAATTGCCATGTGTAGCAGATTTTAAAAAATGAATCTGTTTTTAAAGTGTGTGTTTATTTTTAATGCGAGTATAAAACAACCCACTTATAAAGAGAAAAAAAAACTCCTTATATTCCGATTCGTACATTGGAGACCGTTTATTATTATCCCAGCATTCTGAGTACAAATTTCTTAAGGAAGTGTTCACCCAGTACCTATCATTCAGTGAAATAGATGTCTGTTGTGATCACTACACGAGGGAGACAGCTGAGAGAGACAGGGGCAGAGACAGAGAGAAATAGATAAATACATCTTGCTACTCACCGCAGGGGAAAAAAAAAAGAAATTTAAATTTGTGCGTATTTTGTAAAGAATATCAGAACTGGAAAGTTACAATTTCAATCTTAATGAAATTATTAACAACTCTAGAAGGTAGATATCTAATGAGGATTGAGGTTCGTAGATCGTTAGAAAAGATAGTCAACAGATTGATTAGTTACCAACTTTTTCAATGATTTGCATCCCAGTTGCAACAGTTTACAACATTAAATCTTCGTATAAATTGCAAAAAGTATTCGTCTCAATCTTGTGAGGGACACGAAAGAAAAATTTGGTGTTGACATTGTGCTGAGGGAGGGCAACATATCAGGATCATGTTCGAACCTAGGACCCATCGCCTGACCACAGCCAGGACGGCGACCTTGACTACGGGGCCAAACACCAACATATTATTTGTTTTTTGACGCTAAAAAAAGATAGAACGTGTCAAGGCCAACTACAAGTTACCAGGCCAGCAAGCTCACGAAATCCCGACCCTACTCCGTGACGCTGTTAGGCTGACTTGTTCAATTCATGTTTGATGCCTGAATTACTTTGTGGTAGATGTACTTAATATTATCTTTAATTTACTTACTCGAAGTCAACACCACTTTAGAAGGGAAGAGCAGGAATAGAAAGAGGACAGGAGAGATAGAGAGATAGATAGATAGATAGATAGGATATGATAGATAGAGAGAGAGAGAGAGAGAGAGAGAGATGGAGGGAGAGAGAGGAGAAGAGAAAGATAGATAGATAGATAATATATATATATATATATATATATACATATATATGTATATATATAGATAGATAGATAGATAGATAGAGAGAGAGAGAAAGAGAGAGGGAGAGAGAGAGAGAGAGTGAATAGCAAATTGTTTGATTATAGTTAGACAAATGATCAAAATTGTAAAACAATGTTGAGCTAGGTTTGGAAAGTGCATAAAGAATCTTAAAATTTGCAATCCACAACGCTATTTTTCCATCTTGAATTATCTCATTTTGGCAGGACTGGATCTTAAAATATGAATGAGACTGATGGTGGCAATGCAAACAATATTGAGTCATAAACTTAAAAAAGTAACTTCTCTTTCAGCGCTTTAAGCTATGTAATACAGTTCAATTCATTGATTCCCATAATATGCGGAAAATACTCTATTCCTTAACCACGTTTAGAATTCTCATGAATGTAAATGTAATAGATCATGTATTGCTATATCTGTGTGAGACTAAAGGTCTACGATATTTCATAAGTTGACAAACTACTCCCTTGATTTAAGCTTCTTCTATGCTTTCCTACTAATAGTAAATGTTTTCATTAACATTATTAGCATTACTTTTATTATTACGCCCTGTGGTCAATTGGCTCATTAGTCTTTCCCAATGAGCAGATATCACCAAGGCAACAACAATTATTGTTTGGCTTAAGATTGAGTAATACCCCTTGTATTTCTCATTATGCTACGCAAGATTAGGCATAGTGGACCGATCTTCTGCCTGTCTTCTTTCTTGTGATCCAGAGTTCTTCCCGGCTCCTTGGAGCTGGGTCCCAACACTGCTTAGGTGGTATGAAGTATGAAGGGATATGGATAACAAAACACACTATTACTATCATTATTATTATCATCATCATCATCATGCCCTTCCAGTGAGACATAACGTCCGCTATGACTTCATTAAGATGCAAGGCAACTTCCATTATTAAGGGTTTATTATGATAATGTACATTGCTTTTAGAACTATATTAATAGTGGCACGAGTACACAACACTGGCGGGTGGTTGGTGGGAGTCCCTGGTGGGCTCTTCTACTTCTGTTTCTTTTCTTTTACACTGAAGCTATCGTCT
>JBCIKM010421230.1:0-10616 GCA_039654465.1 Melibe viridis
CACCCCAGATATGAGGGCTCATCCTATGCCAACAGGTTGGATTGAAGTCCTATCTGAGGCAGATTAAAAAAATGAGCTCTTCATATTTCATATGATATGCTTTGTGTTGAAAAGGTCTACAAAAACAGGAGGATTTTTGGGATGATACCAATGTCTTGGGTATAAAGACTTAAGCTCAGAGGTTACCATCATCTTTGGAGTCCATAATTGCTTCTTGAAGTCCATAAACCATTTAGATCTTAAAGTTGTGTTTGAAGTTCTCTCTCTCTCTCTCCCTCCCTCTCTCTCCCAATCTCTCAAACATGCAAACACAAACAAACTTAGAAGGACACATCCAATCATTTGTAAACAGAATGCATTATTAAAAATGAATTTAAGTAAAAATCTTAAGCGGCTCCATTTCGTTTCAAAAAAAAAAAAAAAAAAAAAAAAAAAAAAAAAAAAAAAAAAAAAAAATTATGCTATTACTATTTGTTCTTCTTGTTTCAGAAATGCAAAAATGTTTCAGATGGTTAGCATTTTAACAACATAACAGTTTTCTTCAAACAATAACACAGATTTCAGAATGTGCTTTTTTCTTCTCATACATTTTCATGCAATGCATGACAATAAAGCAAAATCATCAACATTTTGTTAGAATGTATTTTGTTGCTCATAACATAAACAAAGTTTGTATTGCAAGCAAACTTTATTGTTCATCTCATGATCATTCCTGTGCCCTGAGGTGAATCGGCTCGTTGGTCTTTCTTCATGAGCAGATTCCACCAAAGGCAACAGCAACTATTGTTTGGCTTAAGAACTAGTAATACTCCTTTTGTATTGTTTATAATGCCACACAAGATTAGGCATGGTCGACTGATCATCTGCCTTTCCCAATTTCTGGTGATCCAGAGTTTTTCCCAGCTCCTTGGAGCTAGGTCTTGACACTGCTAAGGCGGTATGAATGGATATGGAATAAATAACCTCAAGAGCCCACAATTTCATAATTTTGCTCTTGACATAGACAACTCAGTCAGTCATACAGGTTTTTTTCTTAATAGTATCAAAATATCAGCTACACAAACACATTCAAACTACAAAGAAGATTAACTTAAAGGCCATTGTTGGGTCAAATATAGGAAAAAGCTAATTCAAAATCCAAACCATTAAGGACATAAATAGGAGAAAACCAAACTGTTTAATGAAACTAAAATAGACGATGGTAACAACTTTTTAAATCTCTTAAATTAACCTGTGTAGATTACTAAGAGCAGTACCATATTACAGTTACACCATAACCATTTCTAGGTACGATAGATACTCCATCCAAGACCATGAATTACAACTGTACATTTATGGTCACAATAAAAAAAGAAGAAGAAAAGATCTGTATGACGGCGCTGATAATTGTAATAAAAAAAAAAAAAATACTAAGACTAACATCCAATTTCTACTGGCCATAAGAAACAATAAGTGCTATCAACCTCCAGGTTACAGAACTAAATACTAAATAAACCTAGATTCTTGATATGAATAGTTCATATACCTACCGTTAATAATGACAACAATTAATAATTGATGGAAAGATTCTAGCTACCTCAATATGATTTCCCTTCTAAACTTGACTGAGTTGATCAAACTCATGACCAAGGAAAAAGATAGAAGTTATACGGAAGTCAGTAACTACATGTTCAAATATGACGGCTTTTATTTACATTTAGTTTGACAATGATGAAAAGAATAGATTATTGATGACTGTATTTTCCATACACATGTTTCAGAGGCAAAGAATCATAGGAAGAGAGGAACAACAAACTCGTTTTGTTTCCACTGTTCAAAGTTTTTTTCCTCCCTTCAACTAATTATTTTAAATCATACTGAGGTACTTACATTGTCTTTTGCTTTTTTTCTTCAATCAACCTTTGCTTATTCTGACCATTCTTTGAAATTATTTAAACCCTTATGAGACTGGAATAAATAGATCTTTCTTTATTGAAAAGAGAAATAGTCTGTGGTTAAGAGTATGACTTTCATTCTGATTAGATGAAGTTGAGAAAGAGGCTTTGAAAATTGTAAGACTTTTATTGTTTTTTCGTATTTCTTATTTTCTTGTTGAGCTTTTTTCAAGAAAAAGTATGGTTTGTTTGAAACGTTTTTCATAACACTGATTATCATAATAACCAACAAAAGAACTAAATTAGAAATCTTTTGCATAACTTTATTAACATGAGTTAAACAAAAATCTTTTTCATGACATTTAATTATGATTTAAGAAAAGAAAAGAAAACAATAGAAATTAAAGCCAGCCTAAAGATTAAAGACCACCATCACTTTGTCCTGAAGGAATTGATACTCCACAATGAAGACTACAATGTAAAGGGTATCAAGAGAGAACTACTGGCTACCTACAATTTTTTATATGGATGCTGAAATTATGAAGTCTTACTTTTCAGCATATCATAGCTGCCAGTGGGGAATTTCAAAAATGGAGGAAATTCCAAAAAAATCAGGAAAAAGGAGGAACTTGAGCAAGTATTAATAGATATGACATAAGTTCTACCTCAAATGCTGAGCATATCGGAGGAGTGGAAAACAGCGTAGAAAATAAAAATAGCAGAAAACCGCTGAGTGGCAGAAATCTGATAGCTGTGTCATAATAGTTAATATCTCTAATTCAAATGAACCTAATATGAATGAAATTTTGAGAGATCAGCAAAGTAATTTTCGAAAGGCTGGTTAAATTGACTTATTTAATTAGATTGATGCACACTATAGACATCAGCTTCGGCTTTATTTACCCAAACCAGAATGACTTATCTACCCATCATTGAGCTTTTAAAGATTGAATATGAAAGTCAATAAATTACAGCCTCAAAATATTATACCCTTGTTGCTTATTTTACAACCATTGTTCAGTGGAAATGGTTTTGAAAAAAATTAAGGCATATTGATATCAAGAAAAACAAAATTTAACTCATATAAAAGAAGACTGTTTTCAATTCAGGCCTCACTAAATGTTATATGAATAATTATCACCAAGGAGAATGAATCCTGATTCAAAGATAAAAAGTTCTTGAAAATAACAAGGATTGTTTATATATGTATTGCCCACAGTATGATCAATAGGCACTTGTGAAACAAGCAAAATCGAGATCAATTCTTTTTTTTTTTTGAATAAAAGAACCCCAAACAAACTCTAGGCTACAGGTAATGATATGTGGTAAGAGATAATCTGTGTAATGATTTGCAGAGTGAAATGGATGATAAGCAAAACAACTGAAACATGAGTAAAGCAGAAGACATGCACTATACCAAGCATCACCAAAAAAACAAAAAAAAAACAAAAAAAATCTCTAAGTTGGGAGACATTTTAGCAAATTTACCAAAATAGGACCAAAAAGTCTTTGAAAAGAGGCCAGTTAGGTCCAATCTTATGGCCCTTAGAATATCATGTGATCAAAACTGATAAGCTATGTTTGGAGTGATTGGCGACGTACTGTAAGATTTACTGATATAATTGAAGTAAAAAAGATATAAACCAAAAGGGATACAGGAATCAATAAAAAGCCATATATGTTCAAAATTGATGAGTTTTATATCTCCATGGCACAATCAAAATCTACAGAGCTACTACCACTTCCTCTTCATGTTACCTCCATCATGAAGAAAAAGATTGAATATGGATATAAAACTTTACCTTCTGTTATCAACAAAATGATCAACCAATCCAAAGGTTGAGGAAAATTGAATGAAAAAAAAAAAAGAGAGGAAAGAGGGAAAAGACTAAATAAGTGGAACGTTTCTCTATTGTAGTTTGTTATGCAGTTAATCAGGGAAAAGACTATGTGCAGTATTTCTCTATTGTAAGTAGTAGTTATGCTGTTAATTTTTCAGTAAGGCATCAATCAATTGTCAGCGGTACAGCGGTAGGTATCATAGATGTTAGTGCCACCACACAGATAAGTTAATAATCTAACGACATCGAGTCCAAGAATAGAAAGAGGGTCTTCAGTCTTACGGGTAAGCTCCAAGGCATCATCCATAAGGGGGGACACGCCTGTAGCACACACACACACACAGGATCAGGAATAAATTTACTCATTTCAGCAAGACTAGAGTTCAGACTCAGTCATTATCATTTGGAACTATTTACACACAGAATGAAGGGCTGGCTATTGCAGGCTTGTCCAGAGCTCTTATGATGGGTAAGTCTTATTGATGGGTAAAACTCATCATGAATAGAATGCAAATATTCCTTGAACCAGATTATGGAAGTAAGTAAATGCTAGCTAGCGTGACCTTTGTAAGGTGAGAATACGCTTCAGTGAAATTTGGTACTGTTGGAAACCTCAAAAATAGAGAGCGTCACCAGACAGAAGAATCATGATCATAGGTGTGAAAGGAAAGAGAAATCGGGTGTGTTCTCTACTTGGAAGAAATATGAAATCTATTCTAAAATATTATTTCCTTTTTCAACTTTGTTAATATTGGAGTTAGGCCTATTTCATTCGTAGCAGCAGCAAATCTCATCTTTACCAAGGCAATGCTAGGCTAAAGTTAGAACGACTTTAGAAGCATACCTATAAAAGTCATGGAAGAATTATTAATTAGCAAGAGTTGTGGCTAGGAGATCTGATGACTATGATGAGCTTGACACAAGAAGCAAAGGGTTAAATTAGCTTGGAGTGTGCTTTACATAAGTCTATGGCATTAAGCAGCAGGCATTCTATTCACATGTTTGGCTACAGTGTTTTTAAAATCACTAACTTGATGAATTTTGTCATCGGAGTGCATCTATTTAAAACATATTATTTGAGGAATGTTGTCATCTCAAGGAAAAAAAATGATCTCCTCTTAATTGGAATTGCATGTCTTCAATTAATGCTACTTTTTAAGCCACTTCATTAAGCACTTTTGGGGATTCTAGGTACATAAAGGTTAGGAAACTCTTGTAGGTAAATTAATAGCCAAGAGTAATTGAGACAACTTTCAACAACTCTTAACCATTTGGAGTCATTTCAACATTTGATTTGAGTTTGACACACCTGAATACTAGATTGTACTGGGTAAAAACCCCTGTAGCAATTGCTCTGTACATATTTAATAAGTCAACAGTCAACACAAACATCTTTGACAGCTATAAATAAGTTCACTTAAAAAAGAATCAATTCTCAAGGTATGAAAAAGGAATAAATGTAATTACGAACTTTAAAACCCTAACTGGATATAGATTAAATAGAAGAGTATTTTTTATCAATCAGTCAAATCATCAATATTTTTTTCCGCAGTCATTGTATTTTCAAATATTTTTGGTGGATGGTTCTGTGGCCTTGAAACCTAATCATAAACTTTAATGTCAATTTTGACAACAAATAATTGTTTTTTTTTCTCTTGATTTTAGGAACTCTATAGGATTATTTTTTTGGACGAAAAAAACATTCAAAAGAGCTTATGTGGATAAGTGGATGAGTTTTAATGATTTTGTAACTGGCTATCTTTATGATGATAGTTTTTTATTACATGTATTTATTTTCAACTTTAATAAAGGAAACAGTTCAATAAGAAATGATACCAAAGAATAAAAAGCACTTCAGTTAGCTACTAACTTAAGAAAATTAGAGAAACTGTGCCTCAAGAAGCATGTAATGAGCACATTTTTAAAAGACAAAATAATTAAATAGAAAATTAAAAGTCTTGAAGAGATTTGAAATGATAAAGTTAGTCTTAGTAGCTTATGGAGATAGAACATAATGCAACCAGTTCAACATTATCTGGATTGTTTGCTGCTCTTATGAAGACTTCTTTTCCAAGAGTCCTATGTCAGGCGCAAAGATCAGCCTATTTCTCTTCTACTCTGCCATCTGTTAAGTCATTACACCAATAAATGAATAAACTCAATCAAGGAAGTTCAAATTCAACAACAACAAACATTTTCGATGTACGCCACTAAAACTCTGAACAACTACAAATTAAATGAATGAGATTTTGGTACTTATTTTAATAGACAGACAATATTCTTTGGTCAGATCTTGATCTCTGTCTTGGTATCAACGTGCATGTGTGTTTACATGACTAAGTTGAATAAGTTCAAAGGTGTATGGTTGAATTTGAACCCCTGAATTGAATAATTATTCAGAAGAAAGCTGTGTCAATACGTGCGAAGAAGGTCATCATACCAGCACTAACTGTAATAGCATCGACAAACTGTTCTCGCCATGATGAAGTCCCCAAAACCAGAGAGATGTTGGCCTTTTTCAAGAGCTTGTCGACAGTGCTCTGAAAATAAAAAACAAAATCTTTAATGCAATGGTTACTACCTGATGCCTGATTTGAAGAAAAAGCCCAATTATCTGTATGTGAATGACCAATAAGGGTGATCACGATTAAGATGCAGCAAGTATTATGCTGTTTTTAGTAAAAGGAAAAGGTGAATTGTTTTAGCCAATTTCTGTCTTTATTTAAAAAGCAAGAGTTAACACTGTAATTCAATGGAACTCAACAACATTCAACACTTCAATTCAACAATGTCTGTTTGAAAAAAAAACAAACCTGTCATGGAAACAAAGTTTAAGAAAAGCACAAAGAGAATGGATATTAACTGAGTTACCAACCCAATGAACTAAACGGTATGATGTATTCATGCATCTGTGATACTGAATGTGAGTTCAGGCATGTAAAGCTGCCAACACCAGAGGATTTAATTAACCTATTATTACCCCCCAAATCCCCCATCCTCATCCAACAACCCAACAATACATAAATTCCCTAATATTTATTACACTACAGGTTGGAAGAATAACGCACAAGATATAGAAGTAGGGAGGTGGTAACAAAAGTCTGGGATCTTGTGGTGAAGATTACTTGACAGCAGGTCATTAGCCATGGAGCTTGGCAAAATGTCAAAACATAGTCTGTTCCACCACGTTTCAAGGATTCTCCATAAAAAGGGTGTTAAGAGGAGAATTAGGCATAACAGGAACCAGATCAAGAGCAGTAATCTCAATCTACGAATGCAATTACAGTATTTTATATTCCCTAACCCAGTGCTTGACACTGTCCTGAGATGAAAATTGAAGATAAAGTGAATGATCTCTAAAGATATGTAACAATTTAAGAAAAAGACATTTTAAAGAAATGAAATGAAACTCAGACTGGATAAAAAATCTTGAGCAATTTTTGTTCAGCTTTACTACACAATGTTTTGTTTAAGATGAGCCCTGTGACCCATGCATTGACAGCAACATTCCTGAGGAAACAACTTTAAAAAATGAGAAAAGCAATGTGAGAGTTTTGGCAGCATAAATGGAAAGGTTACCACATTATAGTTTTGTATTGCCAGTAACTGGCGTTACATTGTTATTGTGGTGAAATGGTGATGGGCATGTGTATTTATATTCTCATGGCTTCCATTCACCCTCAACAACCCCCCCCCCTCCCTCCACCAACTCTAAAGTTTCTAAAGCATTGTAGTGGTGGTGAGCATAAGTCAGGTGTCGATAAAGGTTCTTCACCGTTTAAAAACCCCATTTCCAAGACAACTGAACTGATATTTTGTTTAGATTTGTGGGATTGAGTTCAACATGTTGCTGGCTTTTTTTTGTTTATCATTTTATACACTTCTGTATGGGTCCTATTAGCTTCATGAAGCACATCAAAATGTTACTCTATTTCATTAATGTCCTGTTTTTTTGTTTGTTCTATAAATGGTAACTTTAACATAACCCCACAGAAGGAAGTCCTGTGGGGTGATACCTAGTGAATGTGCTGACTAAGGACTTGATCCAGTCCCTTCCATTCCGCTAGTCATGAAGTGTTTGACTGTGGAATTAACGCAACTCACAGTCCCGGATGTGGTGGTAGACAATCTTGCTAAAAGATTATGTTGAAAGTCATTTGGTTGTGGTGCCTCATATCATTCAGTAGACAGATCAAAGTAAATATTTGTCGTACTGAATGTGTATTTGAAGAAACATGGAATGATTATTCCATTGCATGTGCTAACACCATTTTCATTGTAAGGATGAGTCATTATGTTCGCAATGTGGTAAATTGGCACATTGGTCTTTATCAATGAGCAGATACCACCAAGGTAACAACAACTATTGTTTGGCTTAAGATCGGGTAATATCCCTTGTATTGCCCAATTTGCCACGCAAGATTAGGCACGGTGGACTGATCTTCTTCCTGTCTTCATTTCTTGTGATCCAGATATTTTCTCAGCTCCTTGGTATGAAAGGATACGGATAACAAAACAAAATATTATGTAAGGGTTTATTTGATAGCCCCTCTTTCACAAATAGGATCACTTCAACAGACAAATGCGATGTGATTAAAAACTTGAATTAACACTGAATACAACAGAATAAATCTGAATAAATATCAAATGCAGTTTGAAATGGTAAAGAGACTTTATGGGCACTCCATCTTTAGAGGAAATGATAAAGAACTGAAAACATTTTTTTCACATTTCAAAACCCTGTGAGCTGACTCACCTTGAATTCCTGAGACTCCTTGATATTGATCTTAATAATAGAAGTTTCACCAAGTCTGGGTTTGCCCATTTCAGCCACACGCTCGTCTTCTGTGCTGACGACAGCACCAGAGTCCTTGTCTCTGTCTTCATTGGCTGGTATTAACAAGAAAGGAAAAAGTACATGACCAGGTTAAAGCAAATTTCATTTAAAAAGTCTTTCTGAGTCTGTCATGATGAGAGATAGGTCAAGTCAGGATGAGAAAACCACAAAGTCTTCATCATTAGATTCACTAACAGGCTAAATACAAAGATTTTTATAATCTCTTGTTCCAATTATGAATTAAAACTCTAAAATTGATTTTTAGATGACAAATTGATAGACAAGGTTGTATATTCTTCTACAAAAACAGTATAATAATTTATTCAAGCAAAGGAAATGTTCAAGACATCATCATTTATATTTTAATAGAAAATATACTCAATCTGCGTGTGATTATAAGCTTTACATAGCTAGTTTGGAAAAAAAAACAAAACCCAACAACATTATTTGTAAAAGTCCAGTTTGCTTAGCAATGTTTAAAATCACTGCTTGTTGTTCCAATGAGAGATGGAGGTAGAGATGTGTGTCTTCAGGAGACTCAAAGAGAACAAAATCCATTTAAAAAAAACAAACAAACAAACAAGCCAACAACAAGAACAACAACAACAAAAACACAACACAACAGCCACAACAACAAACAAACAAATTATACTTTAACAAAATTCCCTGCTTGAAAAAGTTTCAAACTGAACTTCACCAACAAACTCAAAAGTTGTCCAAGCTTCAGAAAATAAGATACCTGGCATTTTTTTGGTGGCAAAACGAAGCTGCAAAAGGATAAATTAGTCACATGAAGGTTTAATTTCTTCGGCCGATGACAAGTTTATCACATATTCTTTCTTTCTTTTCTAGGTATCTACTTACTTTACAGGGAGGAATTTTTCACTCCTTTATGATTTTCTTGAGAAGGGCAATTTAAAATGAAGATGAGTTAAAGAAAAAAAAAAAATTACCCCAAACCCAAAACAACCCACAAGAAAATGGGTGATATTAATATTCTGAGCATTAATTCATTCAAGTGTCCAAACTGTATTTGAAATAGTATAAATTAGTAAGTGAAAAGGAAAACAAATAAAACTCAATCATTGGTGATTAATATATCTAACCCAATATCCATTAACATTTGAACAATAGTTTTGGAACACCAATGATCTAATTTGAGGTAGCACAGAAGATGGTGTATGAAAAAGTCATTGCATATCAGAAATTAAACAAAGACCAAATCACATCAATTTGAGCCTTCAATGTGTTTTTCTCTTTGAATAAAAAATTATTCCGATAGTCCTAAGAAAACTCCCCCCCCCCCTCCCTCAAAAAAAAGAACAAAAAAAAAAAAAAACCAACACAAAAACAAAAGAAAAATAAACAAAACAAAACAATAACCTACAACCCCCCCCCCTCCAAAAAAAAAAATCCCTTTAAAAACCAGAAAAAAAAAAAACCACAACAAAACAAAGAACAAAAGAAAGAAACAAACAAAACCCAAAACAACAACCAAATGTGTATATTGAGTAAAACCTAATATGGAAAATTCTGAACATTTCTCCATCTTGCAAAACAGCTCAAATAATTAAGTTAATTTTTTTCACTCACTCTTTGAATTTTATCCTTCCTTGGTGTTGTTTCTTTAGGGAGATACAGTCAAGGCAGGACGTTAAAAATTACTTCTTTTTTTTTTTTTGTTAAGTTATGAAACTATTTTCATTGTTTATTCCTTACAAAAAAAAATCCAATCATTTCTACTAATAAAGGCTTCTTTTACTGTTGTGAGATGAAACAATAAAAATTGAGAGATTTTCATTCCAAATAGATGCATGCCTTTAAGCCAATCAAGTTCATTCACCATAGTTTTCACAATATGTTCAATAATATGTTACTTGCAGGAAATAGCTTGAATTTTAAGCTTTCAACTCTCAGCTAATGTGACACTTTATCAAGGAAAAAATTACGAATTGGAAGAGTGGGAGAGAAACAAAGAGAAAATGAGATTGAGATTGAGAGAGAGAGAGAGAGAGAGAGAGAGAGAGAGAGAGAGAGAGAGAGAGAGAGAGAGAGAGAGAGAGA
>JBCIKM010421338.1:0-10613 GCA_039654465.1 Melibe viridis
TAATCTTGGCTCTCCAAAAGAGCAACTTGAGGATTTAAAAAAGATCCTCAAACAATATTATTAGGTGTCAGCCCCTATTTTTAAGCAGCGTCGCCACCGCCTGACGAATCTGCGTGCGTGCATGTGTCATAACTTCTCCAAGGTTAATTCGGTGATGCCTTCGTGGTCAGGGCTGATGACTGCCACTTCATAATCTTGAGCATCCACGGTGAACTGATCGCCCACCGCAATTTCAGCAATATCGGCCGTGCGAACAGAAAGCACGGGGTTGCTCACCACCACATCCACCGTTTCACCGCCTGTCAGCTCAGTATATTCCTGTAGCATGCCAGCAATGGTGCGAGGCGACCCAGTTTGTGGGGAATAGGTCACCTCGCGTCCATCCAGTGTTTGAAGCAGCGACAAATGATGCTCATGCATATCGTCGATAAACGGCATTACAGACCCACATTAAGCAGCAATTTCACTGTGGCATCACCAGATGCAGCTGCTTCCGCTGCCACACCAACAATAGTATTGCCTGATGCAGTGGTGGTCAGGTTGCTATTCGTGCTGTTCCAATAGAGCTTTGCACCTTGAGTAACTGCGCCGCTTGCTTTGGGAACGCTAAACACGCCGCAAATATGCACTGCGCCTGTTTTACCATCGGCAATGGCGGTTTTTGCTACCCCACCAATTGCGCCAATCAGCACAAAGTCACCAGAGGCAACATCTGCGCCTGATGGGGTGTAGTTAAGGGCTTCGCCTCGTTGAACATAGTTAGTAGCCATAAGATTTCTCCTTTAATGTTGAGTTGGTTTAGGTTTATGCGCCTGGGTTTTTGTAGAGTGTGCGGAACTCCAGCGGCGCTGCAGCAGCATCAATGCGGACTTTGTACTCCACGCCATCAATGCTCCAGCCGTCCTGCTGATCAAGGAATGGCGCAGCTACGCCGTCTAGATAACCTACCTCGATGGTGTCGAAGCGGTTTGGATCGGACAGCAAGTACCAAGCGGTTGTAGAAGCAGCATCCAGCCGCGCATCCACAATCACCTCTGCAGCATTTCGAACAGGGTTCGGCACACGGCTATTGGTTTTGGATGGATCAGTCTCCGAAACCATCAACACGCGAGCCGTATCCTCCAAAGCCGCTGGCACCAGGAAGAAGGATGGCGCAATATTAAGCGTTGCTGCCCCATCTTTCTGAGTACGCATGGCAGTACGACCGGCGCCCACCGTTGCAGCCGTTGGCGCAGCACCAGAACCAGCCAGATTCTTATGATCTGCATGGAAGAGTGCCGTGCCATCGCTCATGGTTGGGTTGCTGGTAATGACGTTAAAGACCAGATCACCCACGGTACGAGCCGCAGCACGTCCCATCTTGCGAGGGATGTCGGTAAACGCCATCAAATCATCATTGATGATCGCCTGACGGGTGATGCTAAATAGCTTACCGTAAGTTGCCAGCTTGATGGATTCTGCACGCTCACCAACCGTGCCATGCTTATATTCACCGCCTTCTTTGATTTCTTCTAGCGTATCAAACACGCCCATACCCACGCGGCTATGCTCTTTGAAATCGGAAAGATTGCCCGTGCGGGTAAAGCGTTGGAACACTTCTTCAGCTTCTTCATAACCGCGCAACATGGCTTTGCGTGAGTTGTTTTCCAGAATCTTTGGAAAGTCACTGGTGGAATGCGTAAAGGCACGTCCGACCAGTTCGCGCTTGTCCATGTGGGCGGTACGAATGCCGCGCAGCTCCAGCGATTTACGCGCCATTTCCAGCAAGGTGTAGCCGCATAGATCAGTTGGCTTGGCATCATCTGCAGCAATGCCAGCACGAAAGGCAATCGCATCAGAGGCAGCGCGAGAGAATTTCTCTACATCGCTTTCACCCATTTCAATACGTTGCCCGTTTGCGGCGGGTTGTTCAGTTTTACCGATAGCATCGAGTAGCTGTTTGCGTGCCTCGTTGATATCAATCGCGGGGTCATCAAGGCAGGCATCGCGCACGCTATGATAATCGTCATGCCCTTCAAAGAGGCTACGAATCTCAGTGCGTCGCGCTTTCTCGGCGGTCAAGGTTTCCTGACGCAAGGCTTCCTTGTCGACAGGTGGTGTTGCAGGGGCTGGCATTGCCACACGCTCCTGCGTTTCGTTTTCTACGACTTTCTCAGGCATAGGTTTCTCCTTTTGGTTTGGTTGGGGTTGGTAATTTGAGGCTGAACCATCGCGGCTCATTTCCTCAGCACTCCTGCCAATGCCAACGGATGCGTCAGCGGGAATATCGACCAGAGAAATCTCCATAGGTGTCCAACTGACGACCCGATAGAGATCTGGTTTATCTTTGTGTTCTTCTTCGAGCTTGCGCTCATTGATACGGTAAGCGACCGATACATTGCGGAGGATGCCATCACGCACATCCTGCCAAATGCCTTCCACCTCGGTACGTTTGGAAAGGCGCACATCGGCATAGCCACGGCCATTTTCCAGCCATGCACGCTCCACCACGCCAATGCGGTTCTCACGCTCGGAGCGATCATGATTGTAAAGCAGTGGTGCGCTGTTATTCAGGCGCTCCATATCCACTTCACTGCGCTCATGTCCCAGCACTTCCACCCATGGATCACTGAAAAAAGATTGGCGCGTTATGGGTTCTTCTGAAGAAAAAGAAAGCCGCACTAGGCGGCTCTCTTCATCAACAATGGACTCGCGGTTAAGATCAATCGTCCGTGTTAGTATTTCCGGATTGTTCTTCTCCTTCGTCTTCGTCACTTTCTGTGGCATCGGATTCTCCTTGGTTTTCGTTAAATAAAGAAAGCTGCTGGCCGCCATTACTGGTGCTGAAATTGATGCCAGCATCGGTTTCTTGCTCGCGTTCCTGCTTGATTTGCTCAAACACATCCTGCGGGTTATTGCCCCGCTCACGGATGACTTGCGCTCGTGATTTGAAGCCTGCCTGTACCATTTTTTCTTCGGCATTTGCTTCCTTCTGCGGATCAATCCACGGCATGACTGGCCCTTGGAAGCTGGCTTTCTTCAAGCTGCGCGGGTTAATTTGCTCGCCAGCGCCTTCCAGCTGACCAGAAAGCACCGCCATCTCGACGAATTTCTCCCAGATAGGCCGCACGCAACGTTCGGTGAAATATTCACGCAGTACGCCGTAATTGACTGATTGCTCCACCAGCTCCTGACGCTGCGAGGAGTATGTGCCGCGATAATCTTTTGAGATGGAGGAAAAGCTGGTGGATGTACCAGCCGCCACCGCCCGAAGTTGCGAATTGCGGAATTGCTCCAGCATCGTATTCGGGCGATTGCTATCGATCATGCCGACTTCTTCACCTGGAAGCAGATTGTCAAAAATCATCCCAGGCTGCATTTTCATCAGCCGGTTGCCAGTATCATCCATCTGCAAGCCAGAGGTTGGCCCGTCGAGGCTTTTGCGAATGTAAGCGCAAATGCTCGCCGCCACTTTTGCAGCCAGACGCTCCGAAAGCTCATAATCTTTCACATCTTCCAGCCGTGTCATCACATTAGAAAACACCGACACACCGCGTGTCTGGCTAATGCGCCGCGCTATTTTAATATGAATGATCTTGCTGGCATCAAAGCGTTTCGTATCAGCCTTGAGCGCCAACACATGATTGTCGCCAGGGTGATCTTTATAGAGGTGATAGGCTTTTGGCCTGCGCCACACATTCTTCTCCACGCCATGGATGATGCGTTTCTTTTCGTCATTGAAATCAAACGGCAAAAAGTCAGCCTCGATCAGCTCAAGCGAATACGGCACAATCGTACCATGATCCAAATCACGGCGCGTGCCTTCCACATGCTTCACCAGCACTTCGCCATCACGAAACCAGTGCCGCGCCAGCAAACGTAGCATCTGATTCCAATGATGCTCCCATGTTACTTCAGGGAAGCGCACCCATTCTTCCCATAATTCCATCAGCTGGTTATTGACCTCCGTCGCCAGTTCACCGCTTTTCAGCTTCACTTGCGGCTCAACCGCTACACCACGACCCACCACATTATTGACCAGACAATCCAGCACGCCCGTTGCCAGATCGTGGTTTTCATCCAAATGACGAGCCTGCAGACGCAGTGATTCTCCCGCACGCCCAACAATCGCATCACCGCTGCCAGGGTCGGTTTGGTTTTACGCAGGCGTGAGGGCTGGGCTGCTTCATAGGCACGCTGGGCATGCAGAATCTTGCGAGCTGTATCCCGACGCAATGCCGCTTCTGGCGAGATCATCTCAATCGTTTTATCAATGAAATTAGACATCTGAAAAATCCGCTAAGGCTGCTTGCTGATTGTTTTGAATGGTTTGCTCGAATGCAGAAACGCGGCGTTCCCAATATTGAATCTGCTCGCGTATTTCCTTTGAGTTAGCGAGCGTGAGGCTGCGCCCATTCATGCTGTAGCTCTGGCCTTTTGCCACTGCCAGATCAGCTGCAATCCACGCATCTAAAGCGGTTTGTGCCTGTGTTAATGTTAAAGCCATGTTCAGTCCTTGATTGAGTTGATAATTGCATGCCCGATAGCTTCGGGGATTTGTGGCACTACGGCGTTTCCGAGTGCTCTAAGTCTGTCCACCCGCGAGGAAAACCCATCACTATCTCGGCAAATGAGGGGTTGAGGTATATCGGGTCGGTTGAAGTAGTCCTGAGTCCTTCGGACATCTTTGCACCACGAAAATGCTTGCTGCCCACATAGCGATTGCGGCTCGCGCCTTTGAATTCGTTTGCTCCCATCGTCGGCAGTAATCTCGCCAGCCGTGCCAACCCCACGCTGCCCGATGTTCCCTGACCGTTGATCTTTCTCGGCATGCCCGTTTTGGTGATATAATACTGATCGTTCTTCCCGATGATCGCCCCCTGATTCGCATCGCTTGCCATCGGCGTAGGCAACAATCCAAACTCGGTCACGTCTGTGGGGTGCTCCGACGGCACAAGCTGGAATAACAAATGGCTGCACGGTGTAGCCTTCATGCTCCAAGTCAGTTTTCGAACGGGTGAATGCCAGATTGGTGAAGTTAGCAACGTTTTCACCAACAACCCAAGTGGGCTGCGTTTGCTGAATGATTCGAAACATCTCCGGCCAGAGGTCGCGGTCATCTTCCGTTCCTTTCTTTCGTCCGGCAACGGAGAAAGGCTGGCATGGGAATCCACCGCAGACGAGGTCGATTTGTCCTTCATAAATAGCTTGTCCTGCATCGTATAATGTTCCGTTTTCATAGGTTAATTGCCGAATATCCTGAGCAATCGGCACATGCGGCCAATGCTTGCCCAGCACATCTCGGCAGAATGGTTCAATCTCACAAAAGGCGATGGTACGAAGTCCCGCACGCTCCAAACCAAGGGAGAAGCCGCCGATACCAGAGAATAAATCCAGTGCCGTCAGCTCCTTGTTCATCATCATGTCCTTAGTTGAAGTTCCAATCCTCGTAGCCCATCCACTCATTGGTGGAGGTGACTTCTGTTTTCTCACTCGTGTGATGCTTCTTCAGGCGTTCACGCTCCTGATCTTTTGCCAGCCGATCCAGATTCGGATTCAGAATATGCAAAGCTGCCAAGCCATAGACGCGGCAATCCAATGCTTCATTGCGTCTACCTTTGGGCATCACCCAAATGCGTGACGGATGCCCATTCACAAATCTGGTCTGTATGCGCTCGGCAGTCAGCTGCTTGAAATGCTCCTCCGGATAATCCGCAGGAAAATGACAATAGCCTGGTCCTGGCTGATGAATCTTCAGCCGCGAATAAATCATCTGCTTGGCGGTATCCGTGCCGATAGAGAACAGCTTCACGCGCAGCTTATTGGCTTTGCTGAATTTGCTCACCAGCGGCTTGCCCATCTGTGACGCGCCTTTGATGGCATAGACACGGCTATATTCCCGTGCCTTGCAGTATTCATAAACGCGTTGTGTTTGGTGACCGCCCGAATCCACACACGCGCATGCGACAGGCAAAACCCGTCCATCCGATGTGTTGATCGTCTGCGTCAGGACATTATCCAGATCTTCCCAGACCTTGTTCTGCGCCGGATCACCATGCAGCACATGAAACTGTAGCGACCAGCTTTCCTGCCCAACACCCCAGCCAACCACTTCAACTTCCAAGCGGTCGTCCTGCACATCCACACCAGCAGTGATGACAATCACGCCTTCGGGTGCCACGCGTCCCCAGTTTTCTTTTCGTCCGAGCAATCCTGCAGGATCAACACCCTCGGTTTTATCTTTCCATGTTTCGCCCAGGCTGGTGTTGACCCATACTTTCAGCGTCTCTGGCAGGCGCTTGGCTTTGAGGAAATTCTCCACCATCTCAGACCATTTGACCCACGGGCTATACAGCTCATTCACATGGAAGCCTGCAATGCCATTAAATGCAGCCTCGGCACGCCACTGCCCATGTGCCAGCATCCACATTTTATCGCTCTCTTTGAGCTTGGCCTCGCAATGCTCGCAGACGTAATGCGTTGTGTCTGGTTTGCCTTTCTCAAATTTGACCTGCTGCCATGATAGCACCTGAAATGTATCGCATTCAGGGCACGGTACATAAAACTTGCGCTGATCACTCTGCTGATAGCGTGACTCAATCTTGCTTTCATCTTCTACTGTTGGCGTGCTAACCGACACTAGTAGGCGATTCCAAAAGGTGGTTGTCCGCTTTTGTGCCAAGCTACCAGGATCACCTTCCGTACCAGCCGAATGAGGATAGCGGTTCTCTTCATCCAGCAGCACAATTCGAATTGGCCGCGATGCTAGCGAGGACGGGCTATTCGCACCAGCCATAGTGATATGCCCACCTGGGAATTTCTTATGCAGCAGCGTGTTATTACTATCGCGGCTGCGCGGGTCGCCGAATAAGTCTGTTAATTCCTCCGTATCACGTATCATCGGCGCTAGCCGATCCTTACTCCATGTCTCTGCCATATCCAGCGTCGGCTGAATCAGCAGCATCGGCGATGGGTCTTGATGTGCAAAATAGCCAATGATGTTATTAATAATCTCGGTTTTGCCAATCTGTGAGCTGGTCATAAACACCACCTCAGACACACCTGGCTCACCCACTGCATCCATCATCCCGCGCTGATATGGCGCACGATCCGTCACCCATTTGCCAGGCTCGCTACTCGCTTCCGGACTTAAGCGGCGATACTGATCCGCCCACTGACTCACTGTCAGCTGGGGCGGCGGCATCCAAGCCAGCATCACCCTCTGTAATACTTGCTTGTAGGTTTTCGTCTTCGTCTGTTTCATAAGCAGCCATTTCCCCCAGCGCCTCATAAATGGTGCGCTTGAGGAATTTCTCGATTTCCTGTGGGTTCTCTAAATGGGCAATCTGATAAGCCGTTTTGGTCGGGATACTGAGCATCTTGGCGCGGCACGCCGCTACCATATCCCTCCAATCCGCTTCCACACGCTCAACTGTCACCAGCGAACCTGTGCGTTCTGCGAGTTCAATCTCTGCCATATCAGCCTGCGCCTTTAATAATCTCGCACGCTCCAAATGCGTATCCTGCGGCACAGCCCCTTTGCCAAAAGCACGCTGCTGCAGATAATCGATGTAAGAGCGAACGCTGCCAACCAGCTCATACTGGTTCTTTTCAGGCTTCGGGATGATGCCTTCCTGCGCCAGTTGCTGCACCCGTCGCTCGGTTAAGCCGAACAGCTTGGCGATGGTGGTGACTGGATAAGACGTTGGCATCAGATTCTCTCTTAATTGACTTGATTAATACTCGGAATGAAGCGTTCATCGGACTGCCCAAAAGGGTGAACTGTTAATCAAACCAAGGAGTTACACATGCCAAAACAATCAAAACCCAAAACCACCAAGGCAACGCCTCGCAACGAAGTGCAACGCGATGCAGCGCCATGCAACACGACGCAACAGCCTGCAACGTCAGCGAGCGAACCGAAGCGCGAAACCAAACAATCGATTATCATTAACCTCCTTTCTCAGCCCGATGGCACGACATTGACGGACATCATTGCTGCCACCGAGTGGAAACCCCATTCAATACGCGGCCATCTATCCAATTTACGCAAAAAGCGTGGACTGCCGATTGAAGCCTTCACCACCAAAGAGGGTGTGCGCGGTTATCGCATCGTCGAAGCTCAAGCAGCTTCCTGACGCTCCGAAGATATTTGCGAAAACGTCTTCTTTTCACCGGCCAGCATCGCGTTGTTGCCGGTGAACTCTTCCCAGCGCTTCACAATCACATCACAGAAAACTGGATCAAGCTCAATCAACCGCGCCTGGCGTTTCAGTTTCTCACAGGCGATTAAGGTCGTCCCAGAACCACCGAACGAATCCAACACAATATCCTTGGTTTTGCTGGAATTCTCCACCGCACGGCAAACCAGCTCCACTGGCTTCATCGTCGGATGCAAATCATTCACCTTTGGCTTGTTATAATTCCACACATCGCTCTGACTGCGGTCACCGCACCAGAAATGCTTATTACCAGCAGGCCAGCCATAGAGAATCGGCTCATACTGGCGTTGATAATCGGCACGCCCCATGGTGAACGTGTTCTTCGCCCAGATAATGAAGGTCGACCATTTACCACCCGCAGCAATAAAGGCGCTATGCAGCGTGTGAAGCTCCGATGAGCTCATGCAGATATACAGTGCTCCCTTGCAGACTTTCACCATCTCGGTGCAGGCATCCGTCAGGAACTGCTCAAATTCATTGCCGAGATTATCATTTTTGATCTTCCGCTTTTTACCGCGCAGATTATCTTTCATCGTTTGGCCATAATCGACGTTATAGGGCGGGTCAGTAAATACCATGTCCGCCAGCTCATCGCCCATCAGCGTTTTCATGGTTTTAACTTTGGTGCTGTCGCCACAAATCACGCGATGATCCCCCAGCAGCCAGATATCACCTTCTTTTGATACCGCTACTTCTGGCGCTTCCGGCACTTCGTCATCGTCGGTCAAGCCATCAATCGCCGCATTGCCGAGCAACTCTTCCAGCTCCACTGCGTCAAAACCTGTAAGGTCAAGCTCAAAACCAAGACCATCCAGTTCACCCAACTCAATCGCCAGCAGCTCTTCATCCCACTCAGCATCTTCATGGGTACGGTTATCAGCAAGCCTGTACGCCTTTATCTGCGCCTGTGTCAGCCCTTCAGCAACATGCACGGGGACTTTCTTTAACTCCAGCGACTGCGCTGCCTGCAGGCGCGTGTGCCCCGCAATAATGACCATTTCCTCATCCACCACAATGGGCTGGCGAAATCCATATTCTTTGATAGATGCCGCCACTTTTGCAATTGCGTTCTCATTGCGGCGAGGATTCCGCGCATAGGGAATCACCCGACCGATTTCGATCAGTTCTACTTTCATGATTTCTCTCAGTTTTTTGTTAGATTCTGTGCATAGGCACGCGCAGCGAAGTGGCTATGAAATAGGCCATTTCGCTGTTTTGAAGGTTAAGTGTTTGTTATGTAAAGGTTTCCATGCCGCCCAAACGAAACGAAATGGTTTTTGCCAAATTGTGGCTAGTAAAAGGCCGCGCCCTCGGCGTACCCGTGAGGGGGACGGCGGGGGAGTACCTTTTTGAATCCCACCGATTCGTCCTCACAGTTTAGCGTCGTTTGAACCTGTTAATGTAGAAGTCGAGGTTGCGTCGGAACTCAATGGGGAAGCGCTCCAACACCTTCATCTGCATGACTTGATCGTTCTCATGCTGTCTGAACAACTGCATGATGCCAGGGCCGTACAGCATTTTAAGCGGCAGTCGTTTGCCGCTCTTACGCATGTAAACTGTTGTCTTACTTGAGCCACGCCTGCGCGGAGCGATGAAGGCTTTGCCAAGCGTGCGTGTCTTGCCATAGACCTTGGCTCGCACCAGTCCACGCTTGCCGCCCACTTGCTGGGTTGGCTTTTTGCTGCCGACCACAAACTCAATCAACTGCAGCGCACGGTCGCGTGCCACCAACGTTGCCCAAAGTGTTTTGAACGTGGCCTTGCGTGTTTCAATGCGGCGCTTCACAGCAGCCTGCCTGCTGTTCATCTTGGGTGCGATGTGTTTGGCGCTGGCAACCTTGGCGCTCTCTGCCACGCGGTTGAGTGTGCGAACCGTTGCTTGCGGAGCGACCTTGCTCTCAAACGCGTTCAAACTCCGCACCAACTTTTTCAAGTCATGCTGAATGGTAATATCAAAAGTCATATTTTACGTGATTATTCTGATTGATCTGTTTATGCTGCAAAAGCAGCTTGGAAAAACTGCGGTATTTGAAAGATAAGGATTTTATCCTTCTGATCAGTTCGAATATCGTTTACCAGCTGGCACCATTTACAATCCCTTTGAATCTCGTGAACACCCAAACCATTGCTATGCTTACATTCTTTGCGGGTTCGGAACTCGTGTTGGATACCCAATCTCACCTAAAAAATGGTGAGGCACTTGTAAAATAAGGATTTTGTCTTTATCGTAGGTTCGAATACTGGTTACCAGCTGGCACCACTTACAATCCCCCTGAATCCCGTGAACATC
This sequence comes from Melibe viridis, assembly GCA_039654465.1. Taxonomy (NCBI): domain Eukaryota; kingdom Metazoa; phylum Mollusca; class Gastropoda; order Nudibranchia; family Dendronotidae; genus Melibe; species Melibe viridis. Next base: position 10,491 of record JBCIKM010421338.1, read on the forward strand.
CAAACCATTGCTATGCTTGCATTCTTTGCGGGTTCGGAATTCGTTCTGGATACCCAATCTCACCTAAACAATGGTGAGGTACTTGTAAAATCAGGATTTTGTCTTTATCGTAGGTTCGAATAC
>JBCIKM010421446.1:0-20470 GCA_039654465.1 Melibe viridis
TGATTTTCTCAGCTCTGACTAAAAGAGACTCTTTCTTTTCATGATCACTGTTGTAAATCAATGATGGGCTTTGGGTGGAATGCAGTTTTTAGTCATCTAATGGGAATCCACATCCATTGACTGTTTTTTGGTGTTTATCATGATGAATTCCGGTGAAAATGACTATTATGAAGTAATATCTGATGAAGAAACTTTTGACACTGTGGAGGGTAAAATTTCTCCAATCAAGGATGAAGCAATATCTTTAGATTTTGATGATCTTCCATTTGTCCCAAAGTTCTCATCTGAAATTAGAAATACAGTTGAGTCTGTCAAAGCCAATGAAAATGATAGTGATAAAGATCCTTTAGTCGGAGATTGGGGAAGTAACTCAGTGAAAGCCTTTTCTACTGGTTCCACCCCTCTTATCAGCTGTCCTTATTTTCCTGAGCAGGCAATAACACCTGCACCAATCATCAAAGAGTTAGATGATGGAGAAAATCACTCCATACCGAGGTGTCCTACCTCAACTGCCATCGTAACTCCCAAAAATGAATTATGTTCAAAAGTAGGGGATTCTAATAATTCAGTAAGTCTTCCTTCAGTATCTAATGTTTGTGGGGCTAGTGGGTATGATATAAATGCTAAGGGCGATCTCATTAGTGCTGAAGAATTAAACAGCAAATCAAATGTAAAGGAAGCTGCACATCCTGACTGGGTAGATGAAAATGGGGATCCGATTCAAGGGGCATTTGATAATATAGATACTAGTGCGGTTTTGGATTCATGTGTGAATGTAGTTAACAATACCAAAGTGGAGTATGTTTTTCATGTGAAAGAAAGGAAAAATGTGATAACTAAAAGTGATTCTGATGTGGGAAGTGTTAGTGATGGAATTCCTCTTGGAACTGTGTCTTCTTCGACAAGTATAGCATCAAACTTTGTTTTGAACGTTAACTCTCTGTCAGGATCTAATACTCATGAATCCAGTGTCAGTGATGCAGTCGAACATTTTGATGAAAAGAGACTTTATGAAGCATCAAAAAACAAGCATGAACTGTGCAAAATCAGCTCCGAAAATGAAAACATTGCTAGTGTTTCAGATGGTGGAAGTAGTAAGGATTTCTTCTTTAAAAAGAAAACTGAACATACTTTATTTAAAAGGAATGATTTCATTCACCAGAAGAAAAATGAGACTGCAGTAGATGAAGATGTGGTTGGACAAAATCCAGTCGAGCCCACAGCTTCTACTTCTACTTCCACTGATGAAAAGGCATTGGAAAGGTGAGATTTTGGATTTTCTTTCCTTTTTTTCTCTTCTTTCTAGAGAAAAAAGTTGAGATTTTTAAAACAATCTTTTTTGAAAACTGTTGACTCTTTTTTTACCAGAAGGATGATAAAATCTTTTGCTGTTCAATTATTCAAGCATGGCAAATCAAATGACCACTTTTTACTCCATACGGAATGTGCAGAATCTGTTTTGTTTTGTTTTTTTCAGAAGTTTCACTTTGACAACCTTACGTGGCCTTATTTGTGGATCAATCCATAACACAAAACTTGGCAAACTACTGGTAAAGGTCACATTTGTGTTTGGTGCAATTACTTTTTAAGCAAATCCAACAGAGATTTTTTATGGGTTTTCAGAGAAAAATATGTTTCTTTTGGAGAATGGAATTTGCACAACCACAGGTGAAAAGAGCTCTCTTGTCCTTTTTCTTCTCTTTTCCTTGAGAATTTTACAACTCTTCTAACATAAGAACTTTTTGCATAAAATTATATGAGGCAACACCCCCATCTTTCAGGAATCCTAAATAGGCAAACTCTCACCTCTGGTCTTTGCAGAGGAGATTCTCATTAATGTTTCATGCCCTTTGGTAAAGCACTTTACCACACTTACCTTGTCCTATCAGATATGGATATAAAGCTTGGATGTCCCCCTGGTTGTAGATCAGGTGGTTTGTCTCGTCATGTGTTACATCATGCTTGTTGTCTGCCAGGGATGTGGTATTGTAAAGGGCTTAATAAGTATGCATGGTGATGAATAAGTATAAATGTCCATATTCAACGATTAATATTATCACAAAAAAGCATCTCATTACTTTTAAAACATTCATAAACTTCTTATAAGTATAAGGGAAGGGGGCAGAGCAGAATTTTGGATGCAAGGTGGTATGATTTTTTTTTTTTTCTGTGAGGGGAGGGGGGATGTATTTAAAGTGATGGGGGGGGGGAGCTGGGTCACCATACATAGTTGTAGGTGTATTATTCGCTTTAGGCTACAGTGAGGATTAAAGAAGGCAAGCTGAAATGGCCAGCACAATTGATGCCACGGAAGGTTGGGTTGTTGTTTGGACACACTCTCAAAAGATGAGATTGACCTGAGGGTGGATAGTAAGGTGTGAACAATTCTTGCTAATAGGATACAGTCTCCAAATGGAAGGTGTGAACAATTCTTGCTGATAGGCTACAGTCTCCAACTGGAAGGAAAAAGAAAGGAAGGTACAAATTTTAAGAGGGCTTGTGACCAGTTTGATGCTCTGTTTGTAATAATGAATCCGTCCGTTATTCCATCCTGTCATCAAAATGATTTTTTTGTTACCAGGATTCATTTTAAAAAAAAAATTTTAAATTTTTTTTTTATGATGTCTAATCATTCCTTATCATTTTTATTATTTTTGTTGGTTAAAAAATGCTTCTTTCCTCCTTGTAAATGAATTTTTATTTTTTCAAAGCTGTAGGGGGGAAGTGGGGAAGTCGTGTTGCTTGTTTTCAACAGTTAAAAGTTTTATATTTTTATCTCTGTTCCTAGTCAAGCTCTTAATGAACTATTGAGGGAAGTCAAGCTTGGTGCCGAAAGGGCCAAGAGCTACGGAGCCTTGGGATGGTAAGTACCGGTAGTTTTTAGGGATGGTAAGTGATGGTTAGGAGTTTTTTAGGGATGCCCAACATTTTTTTCTCGTTTTAAAGCAAACCAATTTTTCTGATGCTTCTTGTCTACTTTTGAAACTGTGTGTATTGGTTTGTGTGACATTACAATTCATACCTGCATTTGTCGAGCTGTTTTGGGATAGCTGAAAACTGTCAGGCAGGAAAGTTTGTACACATGCTGTACTGATTTTCTTTTCATGCCTGAATTTACAGTTGGATTTTTCTGCCATTCTTCATAACTCTTTAAATGATGAAATTTTCTATCCTCAATATATTGGAAAATCTCCAGTGTGCTTGGCCGGTTGCTTAATTGTTGAGGCATTTGACTTTGATACCAAAGGGCATGGGATTGATTCCTACTTACCTGTTGCTGACCTATGACTTGTCCCAAGTCTTTCCTTCCCTCTACATGATCTAACACAGGTCAGGTAACCGAGGTCAGCCAGAGGTCTATTTAGGTCTGAAAAATAAATGGAAAAAAATTTTAGTAAGAAATGAGGGGAGGGAGTGATTAGTCTCAACCAGTCAATTGCCTAAAATCAAATGCATAAGCAATGTTTTTATAATCATTTTTAAATGCTGATTTGTTTTGGCTAGAGAAATTTCTCTTAAGCCAATAGCTTGAGATTAATTGATCATTTAGGGATTATTTGCGTTGATATATACTTTAAATCCAATTAAAACAATCTGGAAAACCCTGCACATCCACAGCTGTCAGGTGACGTTGACTGGTCCTCACAGCTGCGCATGTAAGGCTGGTTTGGCTATATAGTGGATTTCTGCTGCCAACAAGTCCTTCACTATGTCTCTCCACTATCACTATGAAAGCCTAGCATTATACATAGATAGCACAGAGTGTTATATGTCATCTATGATTTTTTAAACTGTATTGTACCCAAAGAAACTAAGAGTTTATACTTAGTAAAAGGAAGAGTAGAAAATGATGTTGAGGTTGGCCACATGAAGATCCCTCCTTTTTCAAAATTGCATGTTAAGAGCCATTATTTTGAGAACATAAATTTTGCTTGCCTGTGATCTTGGGAAGGTGTCGGGTTGGGATTCTCAATGATTGTGATTGGTCTCCAATACTTTGATATTCTTTTCTGACCTTCCTTCCTACCTATAGGCAAAAGCAGCCTGTTCCAGTGGTGAACAAAACTTTCTTGAAGAACACTTTAGTGAGCACCCTGAGGAAGCCGTACAAGCCTCCAACCAGGCGTGGATGCCATCACGAGGGACTCAAGAAGGACAAAAGAGATGAGTCCACAGACAGTTCATCCAGCAGTAGGAGCAGGTCAACGTAAGTAACTGTATAAAATTTAGAAGTAATGTCGGGGAGCAGACACCTTGAATCAAAGATTGTGAAAATAGTAATTGTATGAATACGGTGTCGAGAGGAGAACAAGACAAAGCCATAGAGAAAGGTAAATAAATAAAGAAAAATACAGAAAAATAAATTGTCTCAAAAAATCTACCTCCGGGGAGGTCCCTCTTCTTGTGTCTGTATTCCAATATTTTGTTTACTTACTAACTTAGGCCTGTGCCCTAGTGTCCAGTTCACTCCATGTGAGGTCCATCCTGCGAGCATCAGTCTCCAGGTGTTTCTTGGTCTTCTTTTTTTTTCCTGTGGATTCCATGTCAAGGCGTGGCGGGTTATGCTGGATGAGGGGTTGCGCAGTGTTTGGTTGCTCAATCTCCATCTTCTCCTCTTTCTTTCTTTCATCCGCAATTGAATTTTTGTTCATTTTTTGCCAGAGCTCTTCATTTCTAGTTCTAAAATATTTTATTTAATGAAATGTTTTTTTTTGTTGTTTTTTTTTTTAATTTTTCCACCATCTATAGATCCAGCAGTAGTTACAGCTCTTCTTCAAGTCACAGCAGTCGGAGTCGTTCAAGATCACGGGACAGGAAACGCTCAGGCAGGAGAGAGAAAGACAAGGATGGCAGTGGCCCCTGGCTAGGTGGACCCCCACCTCCCCCTGGAGCCTTTTACGACTGGGCCACCATGGGGCAGTACAGCGGCTACCCTTGCTACAACCCAGAGGCCATGGGCATGTACTATGGCATGGACGGCTATCCAGGCATGTACTACAATGACCCTGAGTTTTGGGCTGCCTACTGCGATTTTTATGGTATTGGAGGGGGTTACAGTGTAGGATTCAGGGGGCGGGGCATGCGGGGTAGAGGATGGCGTGGGAGGGGGAGAGGTGGGGGTGGAGAAGGCTGTGATTTAAGTGAGGATGTCTTCTACAGCAGACAAGGTTCAAGGAGCCGGAGTCGCAGTCCGTTTTACAACTCGAAGAGTAAGAGGAGAAGATCTTGTAGTAGTAGAAGTATCAGTCCAGATGTTTCTGGTAGGAAAAGTAGGTCAATAGAAAGAGGAAATGGATCAAAGAGTACAAAGGGCGGATCAATGAAGAGAGATAGATCTGAAGGTAGCAGTCAGACGAGTGGCTTGCAAAAAAATCAGGATGGAGAATCTAAACAAAAAGATTTGAAAGAATTAAAAAGTAAGAAAAAGAAAGGTGACTCAGGTGTGTCCTTAGATGAGTCAGGGAAAAATGATAAGAAAAAGAAAAAAGGCAAGAAATTGAGCAGAAAAAATGCTGCTGAGGTAGACCCGGCCTCGGGAAAAGGACTTGGGGATGAAAAAGATGAAGTAGCTGGGATACAAAGCGAGAAGGAAAAGTCTGGTGTCGTACAACCTAAAGAGGCAAAGAAAAACCATGAGGAGGGTGATGAAATTAAAAGTGGTAAAAGAAATAAAAAGGTTAAAGCAGGAGGGAAAGAATCACAGAGTAAGGGAAAAGGCAAAATGAAGAAAAGCACTAGTGGGAGTGGTGCAAAAGTTAAAGGTAAGAAAAAGAAGTCTGAAAAAGACAAAGAGTCATGTGATAAGGAGAAAGGAAGCCAAAGTGACTTACAAGAGAATGGCCAAAGGGGTGAGGGTTTCACAAAAGGTGGCAAAAAACCTCTGGACTCTCGAGAGTTAATGGGAAGCAATCCAGTTGTTCAGGAAATGGAAAATGAGAGAAAATCTTTACAGAGCAAAGATGAAACACAAGGCAGCATAGTCCTGAAAGAAAATTCCTCACTAGGGTCTGAGGTTTGTCAGGATGAAGCGAAAGAAAGGTTTGTGGGGGAAATGCAAGAAACACATCGGATGGACCGTGCAAAAGATCAAACCTCAGTTTCTCTTAAGGAAAGTGTTGTAGAGGGCAGGGATAATCACACAAACATCTCAGGTTTCAAATCTAAAAGGCATAAAGATGACAGTGAAAAAAGGGAGAGAGGCAATGAAAAGTCAAACAAGAAAAGGAAGCATGATGAGAAGAGAAAATGTCATAGAAATGAAGATGGTTTTCATGGTGGAAGCGACATTGATGAATATTCTAAGAGTAAATCATCCTCAGACAGTGGAATCAAAAGAGGCAAGATAGAAAATAGGACAGAACAGAATACAAATAGTGGCATGAGAAATACTAAAAAGTTGAACAAATTAGAAGAAATAGAGAAAAGACTGAGAGAAAGGAAAGCAAAGAAAATTCTCCAAGATGAGGCAGACAAATGCAGGGAAAATCAAGAGGATAAATATATAAACAGAATCAATACGAGCTCAAGTATGGTTACGGAAATCGGGCACAAGTACTCTCCAAAGAATGAGGAGATAGGCATTGGTCAAAATGAGAATAAGACTGATGAGTGTGGAAGGAAAGTTAAAACTTTGAAGAAGAAGAAGAAGAAGAAAGTAAGCACAAAGCTTATAAATAAAGACAAATTGGAAAAAGTGCCATCAGGTTCAGGGAAAAAATTTAAAGAAGGAAAAAAGAAGAATATTTCCATCGAGTCAAAAGGAGGTAAAATTAAAAAGAAAAAGAAAGTTGTTAGTGACAAGAAAAATGTGGAAAGATTAAAAAATGAAGAGGATTCTCATACTCAAAAGCAAAATGAACATTTTACACAAGAAATTAGTTCAATTGAATCAAGACAGGAATGCGTGGATGAGAAACAAATGGAAGTAGCATGCAGTCAAGGGGGCCTTAACAAATGATGTTCCACTTATTTGATGGTTTATTTATCAAAATAGGTATGAATAATACTGTACAGTGCATCTCATCGTTTAGAATACTCGGTCATGAAATTGCAACTAAATCACCCATCTATCTTAAATGATGAAGTAAAATAAATGTTCAAATGTTTAGTCGTTTGAACATAATATGTGCTAAAATTTGACTTGAATATGATAGATAGCACGTATCCAATCCGTGATCAAAGAGTGAGAAATTTTCGCGCAGAACTTTTACTTTTCAAGTTGAGATAGCGGCTAAATAAATAGTGATTTTGATTCATTGCAGATCAGAGAGATAATTTGAGAGTCCAATCTGTTCCACTATTTAGTGCTTTGTTTCTTCCTCTGATTGGAAAATTAGACTCCTCTTGTCCTACTTCACAAAAGTATAAATCTTGATCACAATAGACCAGTGTCCTTTTCAGATGGTCACATAGTGAGAGCAGTGATGTGGGGTGTTGTTTTTTTTTGTGCAACAGAAAGAAGCAGCTTATCATTTAGTGCAGGGGATCAAATCTTTTGGCACTCTGACCTCTTGCCGTAAAGTTTTAAAGCTATGCAATCCCTCTCTTACGATTTACTATCATGATAGCTTCTTCTAACAGGGGTACGCAACTCCCCAGACAAGGTTGTGCCAACAGTGGAGAAACCTTAACGTCCATTTAATAAATGAACAACAGTAAGCATGAATTTACTTCTGTTCTTAAAGGTAGTTAGTTGATCACCAAGTCTTTTTTTTTTTTTTTTTGTATCAGGGGTCCATTGTTTGCCACAAACTCACTCTCAATTTCCATGCATATTGTATCGGGATGTTTGCTTGTTTTCTTGTATGTGTGTGTGGGTTTTTTTTTCCCACAGTACAATTCTGTACTCTAAGGCAATTGTGACTGTTACTCTTTGTTATTTTCAATCCTTTTATGCCTATTGAAGGCATTATCTTTTTACCGATTGTGAACTGTAGGGCATTCTTATAAGAACAAGCTTCAGAGATGGATCTGAAGCTTTTGGGTCCCCCTAGTTGTAGACAATGTTGTCTCTCTATGAAAAATTTTAACACATTTAACAGGCTACTTGTCTTCTCATATGTGTTATTTGTTCGTTTCTTTCCAGAGATGTTATGACAATGGTGGATGTGCGTTATATAAATGCTATCTATCTAAGTAATAGGTTTGACATACCGATTTTTAATCCTTTTAGCCAGAGATTAAAATATTTTTAGTGTGATTTTAATTTGTTTGAGGAGCCTGTGGCTCATCAGGCTGAGAGGGTTAAAAAAGCCATTTGATGCTTTATAAACTGGTGCATACAAAAATCCAGTGTTTCTACAAATTGCGGATAAGTTTGGCAATTCTTATTTTTAAAAAGGTAAGGGGATAGCGATTTAGCTTCTTTTGATAAATAGAGCTTTTCAAACCAAAAATCTTGATATAAATAGACTGACAATTAGCCAAGAATTTAAACAAAATTACACCACTGTAAGATTTTCATCTAATCAAAAAAAAAAAAATCACTTATTGTCAAGTTGGGAAAATCATCATTAATGCTAGGGCTTATCTGGCACTATTATGATTTTAGCGTAATCATTACGATTTTATTGTCCTGATTTCGCCATTACGCTTTTGGAAATCTGTTTATACTTTTCCAATTTTTACAATCTTTATTAAAAAATTACAAAAAACAATAAAAAGAACAAGTTTCACACCATGCTCTTTGGTGCCTTAAAAAAGGTGGCATGCAATTTTACACCTGTGCTGTTTGGTGTAAAAAAAGGTGAAACTAAAACTTAACAAAATATAATGTGATCAGCTTTCACCATGCTTTCACTCTAGTCAAGGTAAGGATTACTATGTTAAATGCCAGATTACTATTTTTTGGGTTATGGATTACTATTTTTGGATTTTCAATGTTGAGAGGTATGGGTATGGTGCTCGCCTCTCTGTCAAAAGGTCTCGGGTCGGAGTCCCATGAAGGGTCAAAAAATTTTTTGATCGATTTCTGATCGGTTGTCACTCCCTAGCACCTCTCAAACCAAAAAGCTGCAGGTTTGAGTCCCATAAAAAGCAAAATATGACGCGCCATTTATCTGTTCGGAAGTCATTCCTTGATCCTAAGTAGGTGGGATTGAGCATCTAGTCCTATCGGATAGGGAAAATAAACTAGGAGTCCAGTGTGCTCATTGGGCACGTTAAAGAACCCATAGCAGTTGGAGATCATAAAGAGTTGGCCGCTGTCCCAGCAAAATTCCAAATTAATTGGTACACGGACACGGTGGTTCTACTGGTAAGGTGTTGGACTTCCATGCTGAAGAGTGTGGGTTTGTTCCCAGCCAGCGCCAACTCTTGAGCAACTCTTCCCTTCTCAACATGTTTTGATGCTGTTTTGGCAGTGGTACCTATCGTATACAGTACAGATGAACAATTTGAGTGTAGTCTAGGTATCAACTTTTTACAATATGCTCCCTTTTTTTGTAGGTAGCTAGTCCTTTTACTCTAAACACAATAAGTTTGAGCAGAGACTTTGTATACCTAATGTCGGCACCGTTTGCAAACAAGGTCATTAGGTCACCAGGAGCATACGATCTTGTTCGCAAACATTTGATGTAAAGAACTACTTTTTATGTCGAGCTGTTCTTTGTATTGCTGTTCTACTGTACTCATTTTGTCTTCCTGGTTTTTTTAAATATGTATTTTTGCGTTTTGTATGTCTTTTTATACACTGCAGGGAATATGTTATCGATGCTTCGTCAATGAATGCATTGTGGATTGTTGGTGTTTTAACTTATCTTTTAACAAACTTAAGTTTTTTTGTCATGTTTGATTGCATTAGCAAACTCTGGCAAGTCAATCAGCCTCTGACCAGACAGATCACTTTGGTTTTTAATGTATTAGTATAGTTTCATGAAAGATTTGGTCTCAATGTCATGTATTATAGTTGTTTTTGTATTCAACTGTTGTTTTTTTTTTAATGCCATTAAAAGATTTTAATGGGAGAGCAAAGTTCATCAATTTTTTTTCATGTATTTTTCTTCATTTTTTTCTAACATTCATTTACCATGTATTTCCGGAATGTCAGTGTTTTTGGCACATACAGATTGTCATGTATGAACTAGAAACAAGTACAAACTGTCGCCAAAATCATTTGAATTAAAACAAGGAAGTAAAGTAGTTTGACTGCACCATCTGCAATCAGCGAGGCTGAAAATCTTTGGACTTTTCGTTGGTGGTGTCCTTAACGGGTTCTCCTACTTTGGTCTTTGTCTCTTAGCTTTTAATAATGAAGCTTATCATGTCACTGCGCCTTCTCATCTTTTGTGTGTCTTGTGTCTGTTGTCTTTGTTTTTATTTCAGTTTTCATCTCCTATTTCATACTGTTTGGTACACAACTCCAGGGTCACAGGTGGGGCCACGGGTGATTGGTGAGAGTCCCTGGTGGGCTCTCCTACTTCTGTTTCTTTTCTTTTACACTGAAGCTATCGTCTTAGTTTTTCCCCTTTTGTTTTGTGTCCTGTTTAGTAATCAAATAAACTATACTCATGTTTAATTTCTTTTTTACACTTAAACTATCATCTTATATTTATATTTCCCCCTTTTCTTTGGTGACCTGTTTTTGTTGTCTTGTTTGGGTTTCAGTGGTCATCCCCTATTTCATACCTTGCTACATAACTCAAAGGTCACAAGTAAAACTGAAAACTTAAGTAAACAAAGGGGGTCTAAAGATCCTGTGTCCCTGGTGGGCACTTCTACTTCTATTACTTTTCTTTCATACTGAAGCCATCATCTTACTTTTCCACTTTTTTTATTTTGCGTCGAGTTTTTCTTTTTGTCTTGTTTAGTTTTCAGCTATCATCCCCTATTTGGTACTTAACTCCAGGGTGGCAAGTTAAAACATACAGAGTACTGGTAATTTTCAAGCTTTTAGAATAACTTTTCTTTTGATTAAGCCAGGATACCAAAGCTTATAGGTACTTATGATGTCAATCATACAATTTTTACTAAATCAATATAATGTTTGCATAGATTAGCATAGGGTGTAGTAGTATTGATAAAACAGGCTGGCTTAAAGATACAACAACATTTAGTGGAACATTTTTAGCTTGCTTGTTATCTCGCTTATAGCAACTTATGCTAGCCTTTACCTTATCTCAGTATAACAACCTACCTGTACTCGTAGATCCTGTACTAATTTTATTATTGGGGTGTTGGTTGTGATTATGCTATGATCGGAAGGTCTGAGGTCCTAGTCATACTTTCCCATTGGAAAAACAATGCGCAGTGGCGCCCTAAAACCAGCAATAACCAATGTCTCCACTATTGCCTATATTTCTTTTTTTCTTTTATGTGGGGGGCCCCCCCCCCTCCCATTTTTTCACCTCCATTGTTAACATTCCCTGCTTTCCTTAAATTTTCCCTCACAGACCTGCCTATACCAATTTTATTGACATCACGCTAGTCAATCTTTAATTTTGTCCCAAAAAGCACTTCCTATGCCGATGAGTGTGAGTAACAATTTTATTAACCTGTCAATCATCAATGTCAGGGTCACATTTCAAGAGACGATTTGTAAAATCAAAATAATATTGTGCATCTGAGACTGTCAACCGATTGAAAGGATTTCAACTCATAATGCTCGATGTGTATAGATAGGTCTAGTGTTGTGAATAGCACCGTCAATGCAATGTCAAATGTAAAAGGACACGAAATGAGAAAAATTATTTTATAATGAAGATCAACCATATTATTGGATGTTAATCCCCCCCCCACCCCCCAACCAATCACATGCGAAAATTACTCTTTGAGCTTTGTTGTTACTGTGACTGGTGTCTGAAATTACTCTGAGCCAAATTTTGGGTTGGCATGTCTGTGGTAACGGTTTTGATGACAAATTGTAGTGTTGATGGTGATATTTAAAGTATCCAGTTGTGGGTATGGTCATGGTGAATAAGATGATGTAGTTGTGGTGATGTTGATGAAGAAGATTATTTAGTTGACGTTGTAGTGGTTTTGTTGATGGTGATGTGGTGGTCGTGATGATGTAGTTGTGGTCATGGTGGTTTTGTTGATGAGGTGGTGGTCGTTTTGATGAAGAAGGTGATGTAGTTGTGAACTTGGTGGTTGTGTTCATGAAGAGGATAATGTAGTTGTAGTCATGGTGGCTGTGTTGATGGTGATGCGGTGAGAGGGGATGGAAAGGGAGTAGAGAGAGAGAGAGAGAGAGAAGGAAGGGGGATGATGAAATAGGAAAGAAAGGTTAGAACTGGAAAGAAAAATCAAGGACGGAATACAGAGAAGGGAAAAGAGTAAGAAATGGAGTAAGTAATGTGGATAAAAAGATTGAAAAAGGTGAGAGATATATAGGAAACAATCTATGGAAGAGGCAGGAGAAAAGAGAGAATAAAGAAGGAAAGACATAATGATGATACTATACTATATGTGAAGGTAAGGAAAAGAGGGAGGAATAGGAGTGTGTATAAAGAAAGAGGGAAACAACAAATAGACAAAAGTGGAGATGTTTGAGAAAAGGATATGACCAATAAGAGAGTGTGTGTGTTGTGGTCTGTCCACTGGGGAATTGTGGTTGGAGGCGTCCCTGGTACCTCTTCGACTTCTGTTTCTTTTCTTTTATACTGAAGCTTTTTGTCTTACTTTTTCCCCTAATCCTTTCTGTCCTGAGTCCAGTTTTGGTTGTCTTGTTTAAGTTACAGTGGTCATCCCTTATTTCATGCCCTCTGGTACAATACTGCAGGGTCACAAGTTAAACGTACTGAGTATTTTTGTACACAAAGGGGGTTTAAAGATCTTAGGGGGTCTTCCTGTACCATAATGCTTTTATATGTGATGGCCAGTGCTTATTTTTGTAAGGAGGGATGATATTTTTTGTAATTGTAAGTCATCTCTCGATGGTCTTCTGTATCTTACTTTCCTCTGGGCTCCTCTATGACCCTCATGTGTCGTGGGGCCCTAAAACCTCAAATAAACAAACAAACAATGTGTGTGTGTTTGCATGCGCATGCATCTATGTGTGTATTCAGGGTTGCCAGAGTTGGTCACATTCCAAAAAGTGGTCTCCTAGCAAAGTGGGTAGTCTCGAAAATTGTCTGTGGCCTCCAGTTCAAATAAAAGCGGCCTCACAATTTTCATGTTTTGATTTAGTCTTTTTGTAGATGATGTTTTGCTTGTAAATTTTATGGCTTTTTTACATTTCTTTGTGACATAATTAAAAAAGACACCATTTGATATGTTTTTTAAATCTCTTGATGAAAAGTGCATATGTATAACCTTTTTCACGCCTTGTTCTATCAGCTTAAAAAGATAATTTGCCATTCAGAATTTTATTTTTCCAAAGAATACTGTGCAAGTATCTTTTCATTTTAGTTAACTTTTTGTAACAAACACTCTGATGTTTTTCTTTAAATGTTTTGCCTTGGCAGCTGGATTAAAAAATATCTATATATTGATGTAGAATGTTTCTTTTCGTTAATGATCTTTATTTCTAAATCAACCAGAAGAAGCATAAAATAGATACCCCACTCTTGCCTTTGGATATCACTTTCATTCCACTCCTTTCTGATAAATCTTCATTTCAGCTAATTGAAACTTGCTTTGATACGGGTCTAATAAAATGCATGGAAGAAACTAATGCAATATCCACTATTCACTCATATTACTCAAGGACATTTTCTTTGATTTGAATACGTCTTATAAAACAGGAAAGACAACAGATGAACTGATCAACACATGGAGAAAAGAAGCTGAAGCCATCCTTACTGCACGACACAAAGAGGGAACGTCAGTTGAAATATACAAGGTTGTGGCTCAAAGAAGGGTGAGGTCATTTTCTTATAGCCTATATTTTCAGAATCATTTGTCAAAACATATCTCAGATCTTTGTGCTCGGCCACATGCCAGAGTAGCCTGTGTAGGAAATTTTAATTGCACAGAACTGGCTGTCCTGCCTGCGTAATAAAATCTACCCAATACTCTTGCTTTTTTGTCTCCAGTCACAGCTAGACAGCCAGGGGAGTTTTAGAGCGAGAGAGGGGGGGGGGGGGGGGGGGGGTGAGGAGTCTGGGAAAAAAGTGAAAGAGAAGAAGAAAAGAGCAGAGGGGGGAGTTTGAGCTTATTGTTTAGTGTAATAGTAGTCATACTGTCATACCGTATCTATATGATAAAAGAGAGTGAATACTATCACATTATCTTAACCGTCGTCCGGGCTATGAAAGATTCTTACAGGGTCCCAAGCAGGTCGGGAATTTTATTTTGGAGAATAAAAAATGGGAAAATGCGGCGTGGGAAAAGAGCGAAAAGGTGCTTAACTTTCGCAGTCAAGCCATTTCAATGGCCCATAAGGGTTGCAAATGTGGCCGATTGGCAAAATAATCAGTGACTCGCACAACTTTTATCAAGTCTTGGGAGAAATGATGATGCCACTCTGACCGAAAGGCAATTAATTAGTGAGTGACAGGTAGCGGGTGTTACAGGGAAGATATTTGATGTAAAATGTTGTAAGTGGATATTTCATTCTTTGCTTTTGGATATACAACAATTGGTTTACTGTTCCATCTTTTGACATTTTGATTATTGCCTGCATTCCATATCCTCTTGGTGTTCCATCATCTGACAGTGGATATGCATTCTTTTGTAAATAAACATTTTTTATCTAGAAAAAGACATATTTGAATTACTGAGTTGGCATCTCTGAAGGACGCAGTGTGCATCATTTTAATGTCCTCTTAGTAAATCTTTGCATGTCATTGAGCTTAGTGGTCATCACTTGCTTAAGAAGGAAAAAGCATAAAGGGAATGTTGAAGTGTTTGTAGACTTAACTACCCCTTTTTCTAGGGTTTTCTTCACTTGGTGCATAACATGAGATAATCTTATTTGTCTTTCTTAAGGTGCACATTTTCATCAATGCTGCGGATCCAGAGCAAGTTGACATGTTGTCTCTGCAACTGCCCCTGATGCAGGAGAATGGGGACAATGTGCACATCACCTGCAAAGCCATGCAGTTCCTTGATGACTATTGCTGCCGCATCAACAGTGCCACAGAGACCATGTGAGCCACCCATCCAGTCCCAGGCATGGCAGAGACAGTGTTGTGACCAGGACTAGTTGAAGTGGTCAGGTAGTCAGTTAAGGTGGTGGACCGTTGTCATCCTGGGAAGATTGCCATGCTCCCACATACAAGAGTCAGGACTAAAAAATGATTAAACCTGCTTGAGTTTTCACATGTTTCACATTATCTTATGATTTGATTAGGTTTTTTTATTTTTGTTATTCAATTTTCTGCTAGAGACAACCTATTTGATGTTTTGTTTTTATTTGATTTGCTTATTGTATTTTTTCCTTTACTTTTAAATGGAACAAAATGAAAATGGTACCATTCCATTTTTTACATTTTTTCTTATTGTGTGCCTGTTTTGTGACACATTTTCAAAATGAAGTTTATGGGTGCTGTCCCTAGTTCTTTTCTTTTCCTGTTGAATTATTATTATCAATCCAGTTTAAGATATCTGATAATCCTTGTTTGTTGGTTATGTAGATTAGTTCATGTATGGAATACTTTTTTTTTTAAAGTGTTTTTATCTCATTGCTTTTTTCGTTAACAGATTCAAAAAGAATAATTAATTTCTTACCTTTGCATTTCTGTTGGAATTTTAAATACAACCATCCTTTTTTCGTAATTTTGCCATCATGAGTAATCTCCATATTTGAGTAGAGTTGAATGTTAGACAACAGCTGAATATTTAAATTGTTGATCTCATTTATTTTTGCAGGAATTTTAAAAATAGTTTAAAACACCACTGAATAACATTTGGTTGAAAACTTTCTAGACGGCATCCACAAACAGTGGAAAAGGCATTTTTACAAAGCAGGGGTTTGTGTTTGGGGTTTGTTTTTTGTTTTTTTTTCTAACCATTTTTGGATTCATGCCCAATATGGTTCTATTTTTTCTCCTCTCTTAATTTTTTTTTTCCCCAATATAGTTTTGAATTATTTTACAGTTAGGCTTTTAACAAGAGAGCCTACAATTCAGTGGCAACTGTGTGAACTTTCATAGGTATGAAACATTTCTGACTGCTTTGCCAAGGAGGACATTTTCTATAGAAAGGTGATTGTGTCAGCACAAACACCTCAAGAATAAACTCAAACACTTTTTGACTCATCTGTACCATCAGTGTTTGATACTGTGAACAAAAGACAACTTTTGCCATATTTTGTTTTTTTAAAAAGCCTGTACTGTAACAATTTGATGTCATTAGAGATGAAAAGGGTTCTTTTTCGTCAACAAGTCTTGGATGACTTTTTAAAAATTATACATAGAGTTGGGTTTTTTTTTTGTACCCTTGTTTTAGAAGTCTAATCAAAATAATGGTTGCAGACATAACAGTTCAAAATAGGAAAATTTTGCATGCTTGTGGGGTTTGAATTTTTAAAGTTTTCTTCTCTCTATTATAACAATGAATACCTGGGAAATATCTCTCTGGCATAAAAGTGATTAGTAGAGGGGAAAAAATTTGTCATGGACTTTTTTTTTGTCTGAGAAATGTTTCCATCTACGTTTACTTGGCTTTTAACTTTGATGTTGACATGATATGGGAAGAACTTGATAAGACTGGATTATCAATGGTCAGGTTGTAAATGTTATCGCACATTAATTTCATTTTGATGAAAACTACGAGATCAACTGAAACTTTGTTATTCACCATGATCAGAACAATCAATACGATTGAAATATGTACCCTCTTTGTCATTTTAGTGAAGAAAAATGATTTATTCACTTACAATTAAGTGGCTTTTGTTAATTTTCTTTTGTATACATATGTATATTTTATATCAGTGTAAAGTTGAATTAAAATATCTTTGAATATAAATATTTATGGTGTCATCTTCGATTTTTCTCCATTCAGCTTGCACATTGGACTTAATTGCACTGAGTATTTTAGTACTGTAACATGGGGTAATTATGGCTACTTTTTTACTCTGAAAACGGATAATTTACAATTATATTGAAGAATTGGAACATTTAATGGCCCCACACAAGGGGAAGGGCCATGTCTATATATACCTGCAGACAATTAAACACTGGGTGCGTATATATTTCTTGAGAAAGAGTCAGATACGTCTGGTGGCCATATTTGCCCCTGCCTGGGGTAACTCTGTTCACCTTGCTGTTTTATAGGGAAAACAAAAAATTACCATGCATTGGAAACTTGTCACCTACTGAATCTAAAATATTACCCGTTAATACAAAATGAAATACAGGCCAGAAATGGCACAGAACAATATTTGACTCTTTATGCAAAGATTTTTTTTTCAGATAAAACAAGAATTGTTCAAAGTCAAAGATGTTGCTTTCCCTACACATCCTTGTCTCCCTTTTCACTAGATCTCTCAGGTTCTTTTTTACTTGTCTTCATTTTTAAATTTCTTGCTTTTTATAGCTTCAAGCATGCAACTCTTCATTAATCACTTTATTGTATTATTCATGGAAACATTCAGGTGAATGCTTACATCAAATGTTTTTTGTAGTAAGCCAAACTGTTATTTGGCATCTGCCTGTGCACCTTTGTCCAAAGAATTTTCAATCACTTTGCTGTCCTGATTTTGCATATTCTACTTCTTTTTCTTTTCTTTTACTCACGAGTGGTTGTTGTGTGTCCTGGTGGGCTCTTCTACTTCTGTTTCTTTTCTTAAACACTGAAGCTATCGTCTTACTTTTTCCCCTTTTCTGTGATGTCCTGTTTTTGTTGTCTTGTTTGCAACTCAGTGGTCATCCCTTATTTCAGGCCTTTTGGTACACAACAACATTTCTTTTACTCTGAAGCTGTCGTCTTACTTTTTCCCCTTTTCTTGTGTGTCCTGTTTTTGTTGTTTTGAATTTTCAGTGGTCATTCCCTTTTTCATGCCTTTTGGTACATAATTCCAGGGTCGCAGGTTAAACGCACTGAGTACTTTTGTACACAAAGGGTGTTTAAAAATGCTGTTGTGGGTAACAGCCATTTTTGTTGTTGGGAGAGGTGGATATTTCTTGTCATTGTAAATCATCTCTCTGCTGTTAGTGGGCGGCGGTTGGTGGTACATCTGGTGGGCATTTCTACTTCTGTTCCTTATCCTTTGCAATGAAGCTATCGTCTTACTTTTTCTCTTTTTCTGTGATGTCCTTTTTTTGTTGTTTTTTTTATAAATCAGTGGTCATCCCTTATTTCATGCCTTTAGTGAAGAAAGGGAGTTTTAAGATCCTGGGTCTTCCTGAATCATAATGCTGTTATGAATTATGGCCATTGCTTACTTTTGTAAGGAGAGGTATTTTTTGTCATTGTAAATCATCGCTCTGTGGTGTATATGTTTTGAGAGATGATGATTTTTATTTTTTAGTGTAAATCTTCTCTCTGCTGTTTGTGGTTTGATCTGTTCCCTCTTTTAACTACAATTCTTTCATCTTTCTTTCCTCTGGGCTCCTGTGACCCTCTTGTGTCGTGGTGCGCAAAAACCTCAATGTTAGTGGTTTGATCTGTTCCCTCTTTGAATCAATTGCCAGCGGTTGGTGGGTGTCCCTGGTGAGCACTCCTACTTCTGTTTCTTTTCTTTTACACTGAACGTATCGCCTTCTCTGCTGTGTGTTGCTCGTTTACAACTTTGTGGTTATCCCTTATTTCATGCCTTTTGGTACATAGGATTACAAGTTAAACACAGGGTTTTAAAGATCCTTGGTCTTCCTTAACTATAATGCTGTCATTCTTGATGGCCATTGCTTATTTTTGTAAAGAGAGATGAAATATTTTGTCACTTCATCGTTTCTCTGTGGTTTGGATCAGTTTTGAGAGTGAGAGATGATACCAGGGTTGGTAATTTAATAAGTTTGATTTTCAAAACCCTGCGTATTGATTCCGAGCATCAACTGATTTCAATTGTGTGCTCATTTTGATGCTAATAATACATAGCAAACATAACCCAAGTGCATATAATAAACAGACATGAAATAGCAATAATATCATTAGCAAAGTAAATCAAAGAAGATCGACAACTCATCACTTTAACTGTCTTATGAATTCACACACGACAATCAACAGAATTACATCTCTGGTCCTTAGAACGGCATAAGAGTAACTGCGAAGACTAATTTTCTTGGGTATTTGTCCCAGGTTACATAAAGAGTATTGTGAGTGTGTATTTACCTCATTGGCTACTTGCAGTTAACAACTCATGCTCGTCTGGATATGTGACATTTTTATTGGTCGAAGGAATCTGTGCTTGACCATGAATGCGCGCGTCCAGAGGCTTAACGTAATCTTGCATTAGGCGTGAAAAGCCGATGGATAGTCTGTTTGGGAGTTCTATTGTTCTTGCTCCCCACGGGCCCCTGGTCGACGTACGAGTCCTTGGGGTGTTCCGATGACACATGATGAGTTCTATAGGCATTGTTCCAGGTGACATTCGGCAATTGAATAGCATTTTTTTTTTCTGGTGAAGCGATGAGTCTCCCTAGTTGCTTGAGGCAATGAGGTAAGTTGACTGTCCGCCCACATGGATGGATAGTGCCAGGACAATCCGCCCTGGTGTCCGAACCAGCGTTGGTAGAGTTACGTAATTGAGACTGACCTGGTATCTCATGACAGACCCGCTCTCTCTTTTAACTTATCTATCATTGTACTTCCTCTTGGGCTCCTCTGTTTTCCCATTGTATCGTGGGGCCCTAAAACATCCTATAAACAAACACATATCTTCCTCTAGATTGGTAAGGTAATATATACAAGGCGTGAGGCCATGCGTCAGGACAAGGGACCCTCCACGTGATCTATTGTGGAGTCTCTCCTGAGACAACATATTAAACCAGTCCAAGGGTATGATCCTCGGTCAGATTCAGCTGAATTGGGATCGTCACTAAGTGGACCGTGACTTTAAACATGTTCATGAATTCAGGCCTGGTAACGCAAGTCGCTAAATGAAAGTCAAATCAAACAATACTGAGCGTGGCTAGTCGTGTCTAGAATGGTGACGGAAATGACGACAAAGATCGATCCCCGGGTTCGTTGTCCGATCTGTAGTTGCGACCAAGGTCACACTTGCACTAGCACTTGCACTCTCCTACGTCACATTGTCGTACTGAGGTTTTGCGTGTTTGTTTTCTGCCAAGGATATGTCACTTTTTACAGTGCAATGTAATCAAATAGCACCCAAACCAACGATTGCTCTTAAGCGCTCACAATTGGGTAATCACCAATCGGCCATCGTTGGTCACTATGTCATTGTCGGAACAACATGTAAAACTGTTGGTATAACAATGCTACCCCGTGGGGACCCGGGGAATATAATATGTCCCCTGCGGGCCGGCAGGAGGTGAAAACCCTCCAAAGGCAGCGGGTGGTTGGTGGGAGTCCCTGGTGGGTTCTTCTACTTCTGTTTCTTTTCTTTTACACTGAAACTATCGTCTTGCTATTTCCCCTTTTCTGTGATGTCCTGTTTTTGTTGTCTTGTCTGCAACTCAGTGGTCAT
>JBCIKM010421447.1:0-10612 GCA_039654465.1 Melibe viridis
TTGTTTTTGTCTGTTTGTTGTATTTTCATGACAAACAATGTTTAGTCGCAGCAACGGCGGAAAGTAAATTGGCAGGTAGGTCCAATCTTTCAACGCCGTGGTTACAAAAGTAAAGGAGCGAATGGCCGTTCCCGGAAGCTTGCATAACCTGGCAACGGTTCGGGAATTTCCGAAAAACCGGGTAAGGTCAATTAATACTGACTCCGTGAGAGGGTATTACTATTGAGGTGTCTGTATGATCCAATGAGAGCAAAACAAGTATTGTTGAGCCATTGCAAACATACTTTCATTATTATTACAGACACATCTGATCAAGTTATTGAAAACAATCATCTTTGTAAAAACTCATTTTAAAGCTTCCAGATGATGAATGAACATACATCAGATTATCATTCATTATGTGAAGCATTATATTTTCTTTTCCAATAAAATAATGCAATGCAAGAATCATTTTTCTGTCTAATTAAATGCAATGCAGGGTGAAGAGATTGAGAAAAGGAACTAACTGCCCTTTAGGCCTGCTGACAAGTAAGGTGGCAATATTCATTGTCGCTCAACTACTTTGAGGCCATCTTGTTACAATTTATGGATTTTACTTTAGGACAGGCCCCTGGTCATTTCTTTTTCAACAATTCATCACTACATTTTCTTTGCCCCCCCCCCCTTCCTTTTTTCCCTCTAGTTATCTTGTACATCACCTCTTTCTTAGACTATGCTCTAATATCTGTGTAGGAAGACACTAACAAGAAAATGCATAAAAAAATAATATAGAAACCCACTGTTGAGTGCATCCAAACCCACTCCTTTACCAGACTCATTCAGGTCCTATCATTTCCTGATTAGTCCCTGTAATAAATCGGCTTATTGGTCTTTCTCAACAAGCAGATACTACCAAAGGCAACAACAAGTATTGTTTGGCTTAAGATCAAGTGACACCCCTTATGTATTCCTCATTATGCCAAGCGAGATTAAGCACAGTGGACTGAACATCTGCCTGTCTTCATTTCTTGTGGAGTTGGGTCCCAACACTGCTGAGGCAGTATGAAGGGAAAAGGATAACAAAACAAAACATTTCCTGATTTCTACATTAAGCTACACAAACCAGCTAGGCCTCTTACAGAGACTTAGACTGGAGACCTTGATAATGAAACAAATCACATGACAGTGAAAAGCAGTGCTCCACTCCAAAACAAAACAAAACAAGCAACAATTTTGAGACTGTTTTTACAAGCGTAGAGCTGCAAGGAAAATGAAAATGGTATTTAGGAACAATTAATTTATCATGTCGTTTCCTTTTCTACACATATTCATATTTTTCAAAGAATCCAAACAAGTAACTATCCTTGCACATTTATGCTAATTTTAGCGATAGCCATTTTACGGTAGATACCTTGATCAGCGTTTAGACTTACCACACTTGCGAGTCGTAAAATAACCTGTGGTTTTTTTACATATTCGATGAGATCAAAAGGAGCTCCAGCTTTGCCAGCCCCAAATGCCCCTCCAGTTACAGTTGACATTTTGTTTACTACAAAGTGTTCAATCGCTTTCCAGTCGAACGATCAGCAGTCAGTACCTTGGATGAAATGCGCATACATGATAATGACGTCACTTACAAGTGGTTGACTGGAACTCTCCTGGAGAAGGACTTTCCGGAAGTTCAATATTTGCAGGTTAAATAACCTAAATTATTTACAATATGTGTAAATAGGCCTAGTATGTGACGTACAAATATCTCTCTTCAAATTTCAAAGGAATGAGAAAAAATAAAATCTTTTTGACTCTCATTCGCTTTCCAAATTGAATGAATATGAATAACTATCTTGAAGAGCATTTTTGCCTCACTTGCGGCACCCAAGTTAGGAAAAAGATGGACGGATGGGATAAAAAAGATATCAATGTTGAGGAAAATAAAATACAATTTTGTAGAATTTTCAGTCCCTGACTACAGGAAATTTGAAGTAGATATAATGATTTCGTTTGTTTTCATCCCGTTTTCTCTTTTCTGTAAAAATGGCTGTTCCATATCATCATTTCTTTTAAAGGCGCAGATAAAAGTAACCACATTGGATGGGAGTTTGTGTTTGTGTGTGTGTATATGTGTGGGGTAGAGAGTGTTTGTGTGTATGTTCATGTGTGTGTGTTTGTGTGTGTGTGTGTAAGTGTATGTACGTGTGCGTGCGTGTGTGTGTGTGTGTGTGTGTGTGTGTGTGTGCGTGCGTGCGTGTGTGCATGTTTATGTGTGTGTGTGTGTGTGTGTGTGTGTGTGTTTTGTGTCGGTATCAACTCTGTAGATTCTGAGCGCTCTATGAAAGTTTATGTATCATATTATATAATTCAATTATTATTGATGTCAGAGATCTGAAAAAAAAACAAAAATGAATTGCCTGTACAGGACAATAAAGATGATGATTATGAATATGATTATGGTTCATGCAGGTTTCATATATTTTCGTGTTTCTTTTTTTTTTTAATCTCTCCCAAATGAAAACAAAAAGGAAAGACAGGGTGAAACGAGATGATAAACAGTTGTTTTTTTAAATGTATATTTATGCTCGTTTAATGCCAACACCTCTGCTTCCCAGCGATGAATGGTTCTCTAACTGTCGCTCAAGAGACGTAGCATCCCATCTCATAGACCTTTCCCACGGACTAAACCATACCAATAGTAAGACTTCTCGCAAGGTACCCAGGAATAATATTATGATGCTTGAAGCCAGGGAGCTATATTTACCCGAATTGACTAATTGATTTTAAAGTAGTTATTCGTTATGGTAGTTTCCGTCTCACAGGACAGGTGGAATGTATCTCAATCGTTATGAACATTGATTTCGTTGAAAATTGATGTTTATTAAGCATGCCAAAATCGATTTGAGAACGCTTCAGAACCTTTTTTACGATGTTGTTTCACCGACACTCATCTGACTTTCCCCAATGCGTCTCTTATCCACAGATTTCTATACTTAGGGTGGAGTTCTGTGCTCTTATCCTACTCTGTGTGCTGCTGTTGATGGTTGTTTTTGTTATCGTTATTTTTTGTCTTTTGGTTTTGTTTTACGGTGTGTGTTTGGATGGGAATGTGTGTGTGTGTGTGTGTGTGTGTGTGTGTGTGTGTGTGTGTGTGTGTGTGCGTGTGTCCAAGTTGGTAACTTTGGAACCGAGAGCTTTGTTCGCCAGTGCTCCTTATTTCAAAGTCCGAAAGTAGAAAAATAAAAAGTTCCAGTCGGATGGAGAGCGAAGTCTATTTAAAGAAGAAGAAATAAAAAAGAACAAAAAGATATTTATAAATGTGACGTATCGTTTCAAAACGTACTTCCGGTACTTATCCCACAAGTTGCACCACCACCTCAAAATCAGTCGTGTCCTGTGTTATATAAATGTGAACGCTGCATAAACATCATATTTTACTATTCGTTTTTGTCCAACAAACTCTCTCTTGAACTGTGTGTGAATAAAGATGGATCGCTCTGAAAGTGTTGAGAATGCGTGTCCTCTGTGTCATGATACGATACAAATTTTCGCTGTTGGGCCTTGTGACCATCCTGTCTGCTACCGGTGTTCGACAAGAATGCGTGTGTTGTGTGAACAAATGGACTGTCCAATATGCAGAAGTTCAATGCCACAGGTAAAAGAGAACTCCATTTCAAAACATCATAATACACTTCATGGTTTGTTGGGAGCCAGGCACATAGAAATGTATGATTCTCGGAATGGATTGGTTCAAAAATCATTCCAGTCCTTCAAAATTCACTTGTTCATGACCTTATGATTCCCTTCTATTATTAATTTAGGCTTATTTTGCCAAATCTACCTGCAATTTGTCATTTAAATCATCCATTATAGTGAAAACCTAAATGTTTGGGGTTTCCCGAGGAATGAGGCATTTAGCCCCTAGTACAGACAGGAAAATTTAAAAAATCGCTCCAATGTTAAAGGGTAGGGGTTGTATCCAACAACAGCATATCCCGTCATATTGTTTTTCTGGTCGCATGCCTCTGATCATATATGGAGGTAAGATCAAGCACTTTGTCTTATTTTGAGTCAGACAACTTGGAGGTCCTGAAAAAGACAACACCCATGGCTGTTGAAAATGGGACTTAGTTCCAGTAAAAATTCTAATTTTATGCTTAACCTACTCTACGCCAACTATCTTTTATTACTAATTACTTCATGATTACTTTTTCTCCCTCATTTAAATCAAACTGCTGCATGACTGTCCACATCCCGATCTACCTCTCTATTTTCAGGTTGTATTCGTGAATGAAAGGTCTCTCTTCAAGGATCTGAATCTCCGAGATTGCATTCCTAACAGAAGACATAAGATCTTCTATCAAAGTGAGGAGATAGAGGATCAGTACCTTGATTTGTTGGAATTTAGGTGTCGCCATTGCCCCCAGAGAAAGCCTGAGAGAACATTTGCCCAGCTCCAAACCCACATGAGAAGGGAACACCAATTGTTTGCTTGTGATATCTGCCTCGCTCATTTAAAGGTAAAATTTCCTTGTTCGACAATGAATCCATCAGATAATGTTCTGTTCTTAGTTTCATACACCGCGGAAAAGTAATTTGTTCACTCTTTTATTCTGCAAATTATTATTGCTCAAATTGTGGATTAAACTTGAACATTTTATACCAGGTAATCATTAAACTTTGTCATGCTGGTTTTCATTGCTTTTTGTCAATCACAGAATGGTTGGTAAGTATTTTTGTAAGACAACCTGACGATTAACTTATATGTGACACCTGCACTCTCACTTTTGTTTTTGTTTTAAAGGAGAAAAAAATTACCATTATGCTATTGTTTATGCAAGATTGTTTTTGTACTAATGTAATTAATTTTTTATCTTTTCTTTTTCTAGATCTTTCCCTATGAAACAAAGTTTTATGACAGGAAGAACCTAGCTGTTCATCGTCGTTTGGGGGATGAGGATGATAAGTCGTACAAGGGTCATCCCTTGTGTGAATTTTGTGACACGCGTTACCTTGATCAAGACGAGCTGTTGAAGCATCTTCGGAAAGACCATTTCTTCTGTCATTTTTGTGACCAAGAAGGCTCAAATGCATACTACAAGTAAGTGGTATCCCCTTGTTATCATGACTGTAACTGATATTTTTTAGTGACAGCTATTTGATTGATTTTTTTTTAGTGCTGAAAAAAAAAATTGTTTTATTTTTCATATTTTCTTATGCAGACAAATCTAATTAACTATCCACAATTAATGTCAGTGTTGCTTAGTGCTTACAAAGATTAAATGTGGTGTCAGTTGCCATTCACTCTTTCTTTACCACAAATGTTGTTCATTTAGATCACACTTTGAGATGAAGTAAAATGAAAAACAAATTTCTGGATATGTTTGAAATTTTAAAACTTTGTAGCATGTAAAAATATTTTTCAGATTTTTCTCAAGGTATTGACATTAAAGAGAGTTATATCTATTAGTGTTCTTATCTTTGTTGCATTCCCTGTCTATTCACAGCGAATACCTTGACCTCTCAGAGCACTTCAGGCAGAGTCATTTTTTGTGTGAGGAAGGGGAATGTGGTAATCCCTCCACTCGTTTTACCAATGCCTTTTCATCTGAGATTGATTTGAAATCACACAAGGCAACTGTTCATAACAACAAATCCAAAGAAACCAGAACCATCGATATCGATTTCCAATATGCTCCAAGACACCAAGGTTATGGAAGAGGAAGTAAGTCTTTTGTTTTGAATTTCTTCTTCCAGGTTTGTTTTTTTTCTGCCTTAAATGTATTAGAAGGATACTGTGGAAGAACCAGTGATATCCATTTTTTTTCAATTTTCTGGTTTATTTCCCCTTATTCATATTCTGTTTATTTAATTTCTAATCTTCGTTATGCACAAAACTCTCATACCTGAATACCTTCCTCAGTGTGAAAATGTTATTTCCTTTCTCAGGTGGAGCTTCCTCTGATGATTATGACGACTCTCAAAGGAATAGACATAGGGGAGATCGATATGGTAATAGAAGGTATGTTGGATTTTTTTATTATGGTAATTAAATATTTTTTAGGATTTTTTTCTTCTGATTTATAAAAAAGGCCTTCCACAAGCAACCCCATCAAAGGCACATGAAGACTGGACCAAATTAATTTTTCATTGGGAATCAATCAGGAATCACCCTTGTTGTTCATGTGAGCAATGTATGGTGAATTCCCAAAGAGAGTACATAGTGTTATACAGGGTTTGAAACTTTGTGACAAGGGTTGTTAACTGTTTCCCTGCCAAATGATTGGGCTTGCAGACACGACAAAATTACAATCGCTCCATAAAAAAATAATTTTGAAGAGCTAACAATTATGGTTAAGAGGTGTTTGTCAACATTTTACGAAAAATTAAAATTAGACTTCTTGATGACCATGGGTCACTTTGTCTTAAAATTACTTCCTATTCAGCTCAGTCCTAACGTAAAATGTTTACATGTACAGATTTTATATACATCAATAGATATGACCAGGTTAGTGCATGTGTGATATTGATAAACAGGCCAACTGGTAAATACTTTGACACCTCTGCAATCATCACATATCGTATGGCTAAACCAACAACAAACAAATTTCTCCTTTACCTCTATTCCTGTCCCTGAAAAAATAGTCTGCGGATTGAAAGTAACATTTGCTCATATAAGCCTAGATGTGTTTTTATCTGTCACTATTAAGAGACCTATAGCATTGGATCATGTAACGCCATGTTATGCAGGATGTAACGGAGAAAAAATAAGAGAGAGATTGATTCAAAATAAGCAGAATTGTTTTGCAACGACCATCCATCTACTAATCAAAAGTCAGTAAAAGCTTAACTTCATGTTCTGTATAATGTTTGTACACAAAGTTGTCAGAGTATGGCTACACCGAGTTTTAGCTTTTCTGCCGTTGAAGTTAGTGCACTAGATGTGGTATATTGAGAAAATAACTTGTCAGAGCTTCCTGATCTTTGAAAGAAAAAAAGTAGCTATTTCCAAGAGTTTTCTTTGCTGGTACCGTTTTAATACTTACAGTACATGATGTGTTCAGATTTCATGGACATGTTATGCAGATTTTTTCCTCTGAAATGCTTAAATTGGCCCGCTTAGACTTAATGTGGTCTGTTTTTCTCAGATTATGGGTGGCCTGCTCTCTCCCTCTCCCATTTCATTGCTATGTTTTTTTTCTCATTAATCATTAATTCCCTCCCTTTCTTTCTCCCCCTCCTTGAATGCAACCTCTTGTACATATCTGTGCTCAGAATTGTAAAATTTGAAATTAAAATAGTTTTTTTAAGGCACAACTTTTGAAATAAAGCTGATTATATGATCCCCAAAACAATTTAAGAATTGTTGATTTTTACATCTCTTAAATGACTTTTAAAATAAATACATTATTCCATATCAGTCAAAAGAGCGATATTTTACTGATGATTTAAAAAAATTGAAGTGATTTGGTTTCATAAATTTTATTATGTTTCTTCGTTTTTCTCCCTTGTCACAGGAGAGGCCAAGAGGATGCAAATCTTCAAAAAGCCTTGAAAGCTTCTTTAGAAGAAAGCAGAGAATTGAAAGCCAGACCACCTGTTGCGGAACGTGTTCCTGATCCCATTCACGATTTCCCTACCCTCAGTGGTGCACCAGCGAGTGGAAGTGAAAGTGTCAATAATCA
Organism: Melibe viridis; assembly: GCA_039654465.1. NCBI lineage: Eukaryota > Metazoa > Mollusca > Gastropoda > Nudibranchia > Dendronotidae > Melibe > Melibe viridis. The sequence continues at coordinate 7,656 of JBCIKM010421447.1, forward strand.
ACAGAGATCTTCTGCAACATCTAAGCGCGTGGAGGACTTTCCATCTTTGGGTTCAGCTAATGGACAAGAACCAAGTAAGAAGTCTCAAAATCCAGTGTCAGCAAGCAGTAAAAACTATGCAACGATTACCAACTTTGCTGGGGATTCTAAACGAGTCAGTAAAGAAAAGGTGAAAGACCCGGATGTTGTCAACCTTGTGTCACTCAAAGCAAAAATTAAACCCAAAGAGCACTGGACCCAGCAAGTACCTGATGTCACAGAAGATGATTACCCATCTCTTGGAGGGAGCAGAAACGAGGCTGTTGCTGCCCGACCTAGCAGTGGAGCAGCTTCTAATTCATGTTCTTCTTGGTTGCAAAAAACCTCAGTGGTTGAAATGGCGACCAGTTCTACTGTCACACCGTCCATCTCAGTTATTGCAGAGAAGCCCAGTGTTGCTGAGCCTCCACGTAGAAGGGCAATCCAGGAAATTAGACCTATCTCGGATGACAAAGAGTTCCCTTCCCTCCGCGGGGGTGGAGCTGTTTCAAAGTCTGAGATTATTCCTTCACAAGGGTTGTGGTCCAAGCACAAGGCTAGTCACAGTGCTAAAGCAGTGATACCGAAGTCTAAGAAATTTGACGAATCCTTTGAGTTACCAGATAGTTACAATCCTGCCTCCAAGCAAACCAAAAGTCACCAGGAGAATGAGAAGTCAAGAGATGAAACGAATTCCAGTAAAGTTAACAATAAAAGTGCAATTCTAAATAAAAAAGATTTCCCCTCTTTAGTGAATAAGAATTCTGAATTCAACCCACGGGATAAAGGAGCTGTGAATAAACAAGTTAAAAAGGAGGCTGCTGCTGCTAAAATAGAACCTTCAAATCCGGGTGTGAAAAAATCCAAGAAAGCAAAAAAAGCTGCTGTAGACAAATCCCTGAATGATATCGCTGCTGGTTTGATGAACATGAACACGACAGCTACGTCTGGTATTGCAAATAAGAAAGGTTGTGTTGATGAAAATGCAAACTCAAAAATTTCCAGTAACGTGAATGGGTTGAAAGTTGTGAAGGCTGATCATTCTGACAATAGTTATTCAGTCTCAAACAAAAAACAGAAAGAAGCATCTGATAAAAGGCAAGGATTTAGAAACGACAACGACTTTCCTTCCTTACACAGTATGTCTTCCTCTGTACCGAGAGCAAATGCCCCGCCTGGGTTTACATCTGAACAGCTCCCTTTCGCACCAGAAAAAACTCCTACTGTTCCCCCTGGTTTCTCCAAGCCAGCCCTACCGCCTGGTTTGTCAAAACCTGTCTTCAGTGTCCACGATTACATACAACCACCAAATTTTGAGAATAGAAATAAGAAATTAGTCCAGAATATCCGTTCTTGTTTGGAAACAATCGAGGATGGATTCAACCAATTCAAAACATTTTCCTTTCAATTTCGTCAAGGTTTGATTAGTGCTAATGCCTATTACCTCAACTGTCAACTTCTTATTGGGGAGAGTGATTTCTTGAAAGTTTTCCCAGAACTGCTAGGACTGCTACCAGACATAAACAAACAGCAGGAGCTGTGGTTTGAACATCAAGTGGTCCAGTCTGGACGGCCTTCAGCAAGATCAAAAGGACTGGATTTGAAAATCATGTCACCTTGTAGTAAATGCGGGCAAATTGTTTTGAAGGAAGATGTGCAACATCACTCTTTGCAGCACGGAGACAGCATGGATTTTCCATCATTACATGATATGCCCTTTTGCAATGGGAATACTGTGCCAGACCATCGTTCTGGTGGGGCAAAGGGGGCGTGGATTAAAGCAACTTGAGTGGGTTTTTTTTTCTTTCTAGTTTAAATTTAATCAAATAGTTTGTAAAAAATGTAAAGTTCTAGGTACTCCTACTCACCACTGTTGAAATGAGCAGCTAATACTTTACTATTTTCTAATTGAAGGATCTCTGAATGATCACTATTTTGTTTTGTTTTGTTTGTTTGAATTACAGACAGCCAATTACCCCATTTTTTTCTCAGTTGAAAATATGTAATAACAATGTGTTAAAATCATAAGTTGCAGTTATTCCACTCCCAATTGATTTTGCCATTATGTTGTATAACCACTCCTCGTGGAGATTTTCTCTTCAAGGATTACAGGATTATTCTCCAGCTATTAGAAGACATTCAATTTATTTTGCTCTCATTTGATTTCTGAGCATAACAACTCACCCTTGGTTGGTGGGAATTCCTGGTGAGCTCTTCTAATACTGCCTCTCTTATTATCTTACTTTTTTCTCCTCTTTGGTTGTATCCTGTCTTTGGTGACTTGTTTGAGTTTCAGTGGTCATCCGCCATTTTTTACCTTGTGGTTCTTGTTAGACTCACCGAGTAAATTGTACACAAAAGGAGTGTAAACGTCCCGGGTCTTCTTTGACATTATGCTATGGGTGGTGGCCATTGTTTATTTTCATAAGGAGATGTAATATTTTATTGTCCTTGTAAATCATCTCTTTGTGTTTATTTTTTTAGTCAAAAGCTTCTTCCCTGCTGTCAATGGTTGAGCTCCTTTTTCTCTTTGGATGAATTCTTCCAACTGAATTTCCTCCATGGGACCCCCTTTGACCCACATTTCTTGTAACTCCTTAAAACCACCAGTGAACAAACGAGCTAATGTTTGTGCTGAGAGGAAATTTCAGTTTGAATGCACAGTTGTATTTTTATTTGATATATGCATTTTAGTTTTCCCAAAACCAGGGATCTGATCATCTTTTTTAAAAAATTTTCCTTCCCACCTAGTATACTTAGTTTTCCATTCCATCTACTCAAAATAATCACATAAAGTCCATCGGGGTGTTTGTATTATTTAAGTTAAGAATAATGATGTGTTATAAGAATACTTGATTTTGGTCTTTCTTTCTTTCTTTCTTTCTTTCTTTTTTTTTTTTTTTTTTTTTTTTTTTTTTTTTTTTTTTTTTTTTTTTTTT
>JBCIKM010421773.1:0-10611 GCA_039654465.1 Melibe viridis
TTATTATTATTATTATTATTATTATTATTATTATTATTATTATTATTATTATTATTATTATTATTATCATTATTATGTTTCTTGTTGTTACCTTCGCCGCTCACCAAGTAACCTCGTCATTCTTTTCAATCTATAATTTGAATCTCCTCTTGAGTTTTGCCAGTTTTGGCGAAATTAGCGCATTCATCATTCACTTAGTCTAATGAATTATTGACAAACTCCGGATGGTAAAAATTTTTGTACACTTTATACTTACCCACATACATACCGGAAGTAAACAAAGGCAACCTCAGCAGTCGAGCACCTTCATCACAGTTTTTCTTAGGAAATGGGATTTTCTCTTAACGTCATCCGTGAAATTCCCTATCAAATCTGACGTCAGTGAAAAGCGTGACTTTGGTGCAGTGTATCTAGTCGATTAGTAGCTGATTTCTTTAAGTTGTTCTTACCAACCCGTATTATTTGGATAGATTGCACTGATTTGTGGAGGGTTCCATCTACTCTGGTGAAATCCTTGGATCGAGAGACTCCCACAAGTCTACATTAGGATTACACTGCATTGTGAGTAAACAAAGATGGCAGATTATTTAATACTTGCAAAAAATAAATTATTGGAGATAATTTAGCGCATTCCATATTTTACGGGAATAAGATCAGGAGTAATATCTCATAACATTCCATAAAAACGTTTATATTGGTGTGCTTCCATATAAAAGGAAATAGAGCCAAACTCTTGATACTTGGTGCATTTATTTGTGTTGTAAAAGATAAAAAAAGTGTAGAAATAACCAAATGTACTGCCGGGGTAGGTACTAGAACTTACTGTTTTTTTAAAGGTTTTTTATTAGATTCCAGAACTGCAATGTAATTTTGTAATGGCAGTGGTGATTGGCTGCACCCTTTTCCCTCTAAACCGCAGTAAAAAATCGAAAACACCGTAACCGACAACCAAAGCGTGAAGATAAAAGTACGTTAGAAAGCTTCACTTTTATATTTTGTAACAAAACACTATTGATAGATTTTCACTTTCCGTCTCATATACATTAATTATCCCGTAGATGATGGGAATCGGGTGTTGTGAATAAAGACAGCCTCTTTCTCTTTGTATTTTGTTATTGTTGCTTTAGAGCACTCTGTGGATTTGGCGCTATATAGATTGATTATTACATTGTACATTAGATTAGATTATATTGTCTCCAGATTGGAATTTTGAATGTTGAAGTAGACAGGAGCGTTACATTATCAGTATATATATATATATAATTGCCACTCTGAGCCGTCATCTAAATCTATCTCTGCATGACAATTTTGTGAGAACTTTGTTTTTTTTTTTGCTTTTTTTGGTGTTAATTTCTTATTATTTATCTCAGCAGAGAAACGAATCATTTGAAAGCCTCACATTCAGCCTCCACTGTCCACCATGTTGCAGACCATTCTAGTCCTCGCCATTCCAACAGTCCTGACCCTGACCGCCGCCTTCTTCTTGATGCGCAATGTCCAGAAAAATGAGGAACGGCAACAAAGACCAAATGCAACGTTCCACAGACCAGGTATGTATGATGTTCTGAAGAATAAAAGAATATCAACTTCAATTCGTAAGAATATACATAAAAATTAAAGATTAATTTCCCTATTCATCTGTCAGACTCTGTGGTCTGTCCCAAGGGGAATCTAGGACAACTCAGATGTCAGTACCATAGTGTTGCCCCAATATTTATTCTCACAGTCCTTTGTATTGCTCGTTCTTTCAGTACATCTTTTTAAGAGAGGAGTTTCTATTTGCAAGAGCTACTTTTTAAAAGATTAAATGAAAAAAAAAGCTGTTTTGTTTCTGAAGTGAGCTAATAGAAGATTTCATTGAGATCTTTGTTGCTTCTCTCTTTCATTAACAATCTTTTGGTATGCTCTGACTCTGTCTAATCAAACAGTTATTGTTTGGTTGACTTTGTTCTTTTGCTCTTTAACATTAATGTTGGTCTTGAGACCATTACTTTATATCATATCATATCCTTCATCCTATCAGAGTTGCCAAACTCATGTCAGCTGTTTCTGCTTCAGTTTGTTTTCCAAAATGTTCATCTTTTACCTCCTTCCGAATATTTGTACATCTCTCTTCCCTCTTCCTTTGTCCTTAATCTAAAATTCAAAGTTTACAGTTCATATCGATACCAGTGAAACTCATTCGAAATTCCCGTATATTTCCGTTGATTTATTCGTTTGGAATCTTTATGTCTGCTCCCCACCATTCTTCATACCGAAGGGCTTTGGTTCGATTCCTGCCGCCAATCACACTGCGGCTGATGCCTGGATTGTCCCAGCCTTCCCTCTTCGGCACCGATCCTACAGACAAATTTTCAATCAATAAAGGGTATTTTGTTATTTTATCTCTTTGATTGGTTAATTACAGCACTCCTCACATAGACTGAAAGTATTCTGCCAAAAATGTGACTGACCGTCTCAGTTCATGGTGATTCTCTGCCCTTTAAAGGTCAAATGGCCTATTTTCAAAAACAAGGTTCTGAGAAAAATGCAAACAACCTCCATTAGGTTTGCATCAAAATAATTGGACGTTTCTCAAACTTGAAATGCTTCTTGATTTCATTTCTAAAATATTTTATAATGCCTTATGTATATATTGGCCTGTATATAATGGCCTACATATGATGGCTACATCGTTTTATTCTTGATGAACATCAGTTGAAAGACGATACGTTGCTTTGCCATGGGACTTCTTGACTACCATGACAAAATATCATGTTGAAGTGACCTTGACCTCTGAATGTCAATTCTAATTCCTACCAGCTACAGACTGACCATCCAAATCGGAGATGGTTGTAAAGCGTGGCAGTCCCTCATGTTGTAGACAGCATTGTCTCTTCTGGCTAAAAAAAATTATAACACACCTAAAAGGCTGTGGGTATCGTCATATTATGCATATATACCATATGTGTTATGTATCATATGTGTTATATTAATTTCATTGGCTGCCAGGGATACCGTGGTATTGTAAAACGCTTAGAGCATGGTGATGACAGTGGATGAGCACGATGTGAATGCTATTCTTTATTTCACTTTTCTTTACTTTGTTCAGAGAGCGCCACCAATAGCCACAGTGCTTCCACCAGACGACGCAGAGTGAACAGAAGTGACCCTGAGTGTGCCATATGCATGGAGCGTAAACCTGCGGCGGAGCTGTACCCTTGCGGACACAAAGAGTTCTGTGCTGACTGCATTAACAAGATCATCGAGGACGGGAAGCGTGCCTGTCCTTTATGCCGTCAACTCTTTCAAGGCTATTCCGACTGAGCCTGAATCTTGCATAGAGTTCTCCAAACACTTTGAGCAAAATTCTTTGAAATTCTGCTTGATGATGATATTGATTAAAAGTTTTATCTTTTGTTGATTATAAATGCAAATCATGTAGATGAAATGGCTTGATTTACGGTGCATTCATATCTTTTGAAATGATTCATATCTTTTGATTTACTTTGGAATGTCTATGTTAGTCTGTCTCACAGTGGCTAAACTATGGATGGACGACTTTACCCTTTCATAGCTTGCTGAGGGCTTTTGGAAAGTGGAAACTATGTTTGCCATGATCTGTTTGCTTCAATCGTTGTGGAAAAGCAAAATGAATTTGCGTTTAAAAACAAAACAAACAAAAACAAAATTAAAAAAAAATTTTGCCTCGATTCTCGCTTGGTTTTAATGGGAAATGTTTTGATATTCAATTATATTTGTTTTTTTCTCTGGTTTTTATTTCTTTTTCCCACTTCTTAAAAGTCTTAGAGCAAGACCTATAGTACTTTTTTTATTTGATTATTATTTTTTTTAACTGTTCATTTTATTTGAAGTCTTTCTTTGGAAATGTTTGGACCACTTCTCTCCTTGTGTTGTCCTCCACAAACGGCTTCAAGTGTCCACACATCCCAATAAAGATTGAAACAAAACAAAAGAAGCAAGAAAGAAACATCCCTGTATTTATTCATCCAATGTGGGAAATTTTCCCCATGAGTCTGTCCAAAAAGAAGACTGGGACAACCCAGGCTTCAGCTCCAGTAGGTGTGCGTCACATCGTAGCACCAGCAGGAATCAAACCCGTGCTCGTAAGCACAGAAGTCAGATGCCTTGATGACTCAGCTATCGCAGCACCCAAAGGGATCAAACTCTATTTATTTCTACATTCAAATAAGAGTCTTTCAATTTGAAAGCTTTTTGACTTTCTGCTTAGAATGAAGCATTAAGAAAGTCAGGGTTTCACAAACCAGTGGGTGGATTCTAATGCACATACTTTAGGGAGTATAGAATTTTATTTTCTTTTCTCCAGAATACAGAAATTAATTTTTTTTTTCTTTATGCAGGATTTCTAATGATTTTGATATCCGTTTCCTGGGCAAGAGTTCGATATCATTTCTCCTGTGAGGATTGGCTTCCGTTTTGCTTCTGTATGGGCAGGCATTGACAAAGCCATTGAATATATTTGGCGTAATGACGTAATTCACTCAGCTTGTAACTGAGGGACGTCAGTGGGTGAGTTAAGTACCTATCGAGGATAGGCAGTGTCTCTGTACATATGTAGAAATTGTCGAGGTTGATTCCTAAAACTTACGATGCTGAGTGACAACGTGACAGAAGTTCAGCGGCTTTATGAATGCATCATATGCCCGGATCAAGAGGGTTAGTGGCAGAGAGGTTGCGGTGCTCGCCTCTTTCTACTCAAAGATCTCAGGTTTGATTCTCATGAATGACAAAAGATTTTCCGGGTCATTTCCTGTTGTGCTGTCATTCCCTCTTGGCAGGAGAGTAGTAAGGTGCTTGCCTCTCAACCTAAAGGTAGCAGGTTCGAGACCAGGGTGGAAAGTCTGCCAGCCGGCCATGTGCCTACCTTAAGTCTTATTTGGGCCTACTGAACTTAAAAGTCTATACTTTATGGCCGTGAAGGCTGGTAGCTTTTACCCCTGTCCAAGTCCCATCAATGGAGAAACATTTTTGGGTCATTTGTGGCATAGAGGTGCAGTGTTTGTCTCTCAACCAGGAGGTTGCCGGTTCGAGTCCCATGAACAACAAAATATTTCAGGTTATTAGTCTGGCCTGAAGCCACTCCCAGGTCCTAAGGGGGTAGGAATCGAGATTCTAGTTCTATCGGAGATGGACATTAAACTCAGAGGTCCTGTGTGCCCGCTACGTACGTAAACGAGTTTAATGCGAGGTCCCTGTTTGGGCAAAACTCCAAATGTGTTGCCTACCACCGACAGTTAGGAGTCAGTCAGTTAATTGGAAGAAGAGGAAGATTTTACAATAATTTGTGTTCGTAGCAATCAGGAGGAGATGATGAATTATTCATATGTGCAAAATTTGGTTGTTTTTTTGTCTCAGTGTCATTCTTTCCAAGGATCATTCTGTTCATTATCTGGTCAGAAGTTCAAGGTCCCACGAGTGAGAATCGGCTTCTATTTTGTTTCTATTACTAAGGATGCCAAGTCTTTCGTTTTCAGGCTTTTTTTTCTTTCTTTCTCACCTGTTTGATTTTTTTCTGATTCACATCATTTTTTTTCTTCTTCTTGTCAATTAATGATCATTTTTTGTGTTATACGACAGTCCGGTAATTTTCTGGGATTTTTAAAGGAAAAAATCATTGGCATCCTTGTATTATAGTTGACTATCAAAGTTATACGATCATCTGTTATACTAGCATCTATTATACGATCATTTGTTATACGATCATGTGCACTGAGTATAATCTTACGAGAAAATGAGTAATCAATTGTGAATGATAACACATTCCTGTCCCCTACATACCCCCCCCCCCCCACCCCAGGCTTCACACCTACAAGTTGTACTGTGCCTATGCTGTTAGATAAATTGACACTCATCGATTTCTCTTTCCACGCAACAGCTTTGCATCGCAAAATGAAATTTAATTATGAAAATAATGTACATGTATGTACCTATGTATTTTATATCGTTTGTGGCGGGAGATATTTTCTGCCTATACTATTCAGATTTATCTTGTTAAATATTGATTGATTAGATGATTCATTTAAAACAAAACCCATCAGAGACATCGTATGAGAAGAAAATAAAAAAAAAAGGAAGAGAAAAAGAGCAAAAACTGGAGCCTGAGTCCACGTTTTAATGCACCAAAAAGCACTAATAACCGGTGTGCACGCAAATTGTTTTCGATAAAAAAGTTCATTGTGGATTTTCCCAATTCTCATGAAAAAGAATTTAAAAATTTACTCTTCCGCCTTTGAACATGAAAGTGTCGTGGCTTAAGCACCCAGGAAAGGGAGTCGATTATTCATCGAGCTTACACTACACACAATGCCAACAGGACTCACCGGTGCTGTCCATGGCAAACCACGACAGCCCTGGGGCAGGGATGTAATGCTTGCCGAGTTGAAATCCTGACCATTTGATCTGGCAAGCCGCCAGTTCTCATTGGGTCGTGTTTCAAGTGTAGTACGACCCTGTGCCAGCGCCACCCTGGGAAACAACTCTCCTTGTTGTTTTACAGTGAGGATACAATGTTCAGTTGACAATTGTTTGTATTTCATCTGTAGTCAAGGAAAATGTTAGTATGATGATAGACTTTTTAAAGAAAAAATATTTTATTCTCTATACTGCAATTATTTCCCTTTGCAGATCTAACTAACTTGGTATTGTAGGAATATCTGTTTTTGTTTTCCTCTATTTGGTATTAAGAATATGTAGTTTGCTATAGTATCAGTCAAAATTAAATATTTTTTATAGCTCCTCCTGAAAAAAAGTCGTGTTTTTAACATACCACAGTTTTCCTGGACGGTGACGATTTGGTGATTGCAAACTGCTTGAACTAGAAGTGTCCTTATTATTCATGTCTCAAGAATCCACTTGTTGAATTGAATTTGTGGAATTGTTCCTTTTCATGGAAGAACCAAATCCTGTCAAGGAAAGGAAGCGAGGTATCTCCAATTTATCTGCTGATGTTGCCTTGTTAGTTTATACAGTGTTTGTGAATGTTTTCACTAATTCAACAGTTTCTCTCTCTTCAACTTTTCCCACTCGCTAAATATTTTTCATTTCAAATGTTCACACTGGTGTCATCTTTCCACGATTTTATCAAAAGGTAAATTTGGCACTTACAATAATTTCCCTCTCCACCCACGCTGCAGTAGTTGTGAAGCACTTCAGGCATGGTGCTGACTGTGGTTACACACTGCCCACCTGTGTGAAGACGCTCTGCTATGCAATGCTAAGCTTGTCCTGAGTGGGAGAATGTCGGTGCCTTTGTGGGGAGATGCAAATTGTCGTGTGCTTTGAAGGATGATTTTTAATTCTCTTTTTTTTTTTTTTTTAATCTTTAGTGTGAATCATCTTTGCATGGTTTCCTCCTGGTTTTGTTGTTGTTTAGAGCAGATGATTTCTAATTTTTATTGTCAATGATTACTGTCGTGTTTTTATTGTTGTTTGTTTGTTTATTGATGGTTTTAGGATAGAGGGGCCCAGTCTCTTCTGTTTGTGGTTTGCCCTGTGCACTGTTCTGTCTTTTATCAATTTCTATCATCTTACTTTCCCCTGGGCCTATATATGACCCTCGTGTGTTTTGGGGTTCAAACGTCAAATTAAAAAAAGACAGAAAGAGAAAAAGAATATTTTTTCCAAGAGAAAATTTCTGTAATTGGAGTTTGGATTTTTACTCTACTTTCAGTTTTTAACGTTCAAATGGTTGGAATTGGTTTCCAGGAATTGCACAGGATTTTGTCCAGGGTCACCCTGGGATGGCTCCTATTGACAGTCATAAGGCAGGAGTGTTGTAGGAGTTCGTGTGTGTGTATATATCGTAATTATGTTAATCTATCTTACTCACCACCCATCGTCGTTGTGGTACGTATGGTTTTATGTTTTACATTCACATAACCAGTGCAAGGCTAGGGCAGTTGCCCGTATGTATCTATAACCATGACACATAGGGACCATGTTTGCATTTGTTTTGTTTTTTTGTTTTTTTTGTGTTAATTATGATGGTTAGTCAGTCATAGATTAAGACGATAATGATGATGATGATGATGATGATGATGATGATCACGAATGGTGATGATAGCGAGGATGATGATGATAATGGTGACGATGATGATGATAATGATGATCACGATTGGTGATGATAGTGAGGATGATGATGATGATGATGATGATGACGAATGGTGATGATAGCGAGGATGATGATGATAATGGTGACGATGATGATGATGATGATAATGATGATCACGAATGGTGATGATAGTGAGGATGATGATGATAATGGTGATGATGGTGATGATGATGATGATGATGATGATCACAAATGGTGATGATAGTGAGGATTATGATGATGATGATGATGATGATGATCACGAATGGTGATGATGATGATGATGATCACGAATGGTGATGATAGTGAGGATGATGATGATAATGATAATGGTGATGGTGATGATTATGATGAAGATGGTGATGATGATGATGATGATAATGGTGATTATGATGATGATGATGATGGTGATGATGTTGATAAAGATGATGATGATGATGAAGATGATGGTCAATGTTTTTATTACACTGATGACAAGGATACAGCATTGTTGTTAAATTGTATTTGAATTTACTTTATTCAGGATTTTCCACAATTCCTTCATCACCAATTGTCCGGTTTGATTTTGCTGGTTGTGGTTGTGTGTGAGTCTGTGTATGTGTGTGTGTGTGTGTGTGTGCGTGCGTGTGCGCGCACACGTGTGTGTGTGTGTATGTGTGTATTTCCCAAGTGTGGACTGATATTTCTTTTTCCTACTTTTGATTCTCTTGCTCAAGACATAATGATACATTATTTATTGTTCTTGTTATGGTATGTTATTTTCATGATAAGGTGGTTGCTTTAGGAGTAATAAAGCTTTGGAATCCTAGTTTTCGTTGTTTGTTGGGTTTTTTTTTTTGTAATATATTTTTTTTATATCACAGGGTATTTCCACAAACCCCTTGGCCCCAGGTCTTGTACATCCAGTTGCATCATAGCTGGGTTGTAAAGCCAAAGGGGCGACATAAAAACTCCATTGGTGTCTCTGCAAGAACAAAACTCCCATAGTTTTGTTCATGAATCATCCGATGAAGACATTTACCCAGCCACTGTCCTTGGTGGGTCTACTTCTGTCTCTTGTCTTTTAGCTAGAGCTATGTTCTTGCTTTTTCCAGCACTCTCTGGAGTGCTCTCTTTCACAAACACACATACAGTGCTATTTTGGTGGTCTGTTAGATAGTCTTGGCTCTGCCTGTTGTGCCTTTGTGTGTGTGTGTGTGTGTGTGTGTGTGTGTTTTGTTTGTGGGAGATGATCTTTTTCCATGTAAATCTTCTCTCTGTCACTTATCTGTGAGAGATGATATTTTTCCCCTGTAAATCATCTCCCTGTGTAAATATCAGTGGTAGGGTCAAGATTTATCTGCTCTTTTACCTAATCTATCATCTTACTTTCCTCGTGGGCGCCATTATGACCCTCGTGTGTCGTGGTGCTGTAAAACCACCATAAAACAAACAAAACACCCCCCCCCCCCTTTTTCCTTCTGTTGGAGCCAGCCAAATATGGATCCGAGCAGAGATAAGGCAAATTATGATAACATAATATAAGAAGTTCAACATATTTTGTAAATCTCAGATCCCAAAGTTGATGGGTTGACATCAGTATTTAATTAATTAAAAAAAATAATTAAATAAAGCATTTATATAGCGCTCATCCACGGTCATCACCATGCTCTAAGCGCTTTACAAAACCATGGTATCCCTGGTAGACAACCAACATGGACCACATGACGAGACAAGCAGCCTGTTAGGTGCTTTACAATATTTCGAACATAGACAAGATGTCTGATCAACAACCTCCTAGCTTTACATCCATCTCCGATAGTATAAGCAATGTCAAACTGCCCAGAGGTACCAGGGATGGCTTTGTCCTTGCCTATTATATGTAACTCATTAACCTTTCACCTTTCACCTGCTTCTCTGTTTGCCACGGACAACATGGGGGGGGGGGGGGGAGAGATTCCTGCTGGACGAGTGATCTGCTCCCTCCAGTGTTGCACAGGCCTCCGCGATTCCTGGCGGGCCACTTCTGTTTTTGTTTCTGTTTCTCTTCTTATACACTGAAGCTCAGAACTCTATCGTCTTACTCCTGCCCCCCCCCCCACCCCCCACCCACCCACCTTTTTTTTTCTTTCTCGTGTGTCCTGTTTTTGTGGCCTTATTTGGTTTTCAGTGGCCATTCCTTATTTCATGCCTGTTGGTACAAAACCCCAGGGTTACAATCACAAGATACACGCACTGAGTACTTTTTGACGAACGCAGAGGGGTTCTGAAGACCCTGGGCCATTCTGGACCGTCATGCTGTCATGGGTGATGGCCATTGTTTATTTTTGTTTTGAGAGATATTTTTGTCATTCTAAATCATCTCTCTGTGGTGTCGATAATTTAGTTGTCAGTATTGATCATCTCTCCATGGTTTTTACATCTCTTTCTCTCTCTCCCTCTCTATCTCTCTGACACACACACACACACACACACACACACACACACACACACACACACACACACACACACACACACACACA
>JBCIKM010421882.1:0-10610 GCA_039654465.1 Melibe viridis
CTCTCTCTCTCTCTCTCTCTCTCTCTCTCTCTCTCTCTCTCTCTCTCTCTCTCTCTCTCTCTCTCTCTCAGTCACCTTCCTCTCTCACTGTCACCTTCTCCCTCTCTCACTGTCACCTTCTCCCTCTTTCACTCTCACCTTCTCCCTCTCTCACTCTCACTCTCTCCCTCTCACCTTCTCCCTCTCTCACTCTCACCTTCTCCCTCTCTCACTCTCACCTTCTCTCCCTCTCCCTCTCTCCCTCTCACCTTCTTCCCTCTCTCACTCTCACCTTCTCCCTCTCTCACTCTGGCCTTCTCCCTCTCTCACTCTCACCTTCTCCCTCTCTCCCTCTCACTCTCTCCCTCTCACCTTCTCCCTCTCTCACTCTCCCCTTCTCCCTCTCTCACTCTCACTCTCTCCCTCTCACCTTCTTCCTCTCTCACTCTCACCTTTTCCCTCTCTCACTCTCACCTTCTCCCTCCTTCACCCAGTTTTCCTTTCTCTCCCTCCCTCCCTCTTTCCCTCTCTCTCTTTCTCTCCCCCACCCGTTTTCAGAATACACATACCACTAATACACTGACATTAGTATTATTATTAAAGTATGACAGCAGTCCCAATCGCATAGCAAAGTAATAAGAGGATGATGATTGCATCCTGTCCTTTCCACTCCAGAAGCTGTTACGAGTCTTTCTTCTCAGATCTTAATAAGCATATAATGACCAGCAGCTGTTTTCTGGGTGGAAGCAGCCTAAATCTTTTGGAACTCTGGGAATCAAGAGTGAAATTCTTGTGCACAATGAACAAAAAAACACTGTACCTTTCTCTCTTCGTAAAACCTCTTCAATTTATTTTCAAACTTGTCTTTCACTTTAGCCTAATAAGCAATTGTAGTCTTGTTTCTTTCCTTCATGAGAGTTCATTTATAAATGAGATTTGAATTTTAATGGAGCGTTTGTTTTGTCTCCAGGTGGTCGTATGGCATTTTGCTATGGGAGTTATTCTCTTTAGGTGAGTCGTGTTCCTGGGCTAATGCCTGGCATTACTTGTCTGTCAGTATTTCACCCAATGGTACCAAAGATTGATTATATGCTCTTGGAAGAAATGAGATCATTTTAACATTTGTTTAATCACTACACAGAAAAAAAATAGAAAGGATAAAGACAGAAAAATTAGAAGAAAAAACCCCCCAAAAAATAATACCAAAAAAACCAAAAAAAAAAAAAAAATGCTGATGCATTGTTGTGGATTCCCAGATATGTAATTTTTGTTTTATTGTAAGCTGTTCTTTATACCTTTTAGCTTAATGAAATTGGTTAAAATTTGAGGTTATTATTTCAGGGTTTTCACCACCTCAGAAAATTGTCCTCTTTCTCATTATCAAAACTGAAAAACATTTTGTGTTGTAAAGAGATCCTCCTTTTATTCAAGATGCAGTCTTATATTTCTATTTCTCCCCGATAAAAAGGAAAGTTCTTTTCATATTTTATGAGTCCCTATTAACTAACGATCAAAGCACAAATGTTGAGATCTGGGTTTTTCTCTGACTCGGAGCGTTCAGGTCTTTCTCTTGATCAAGTGTATAACAAGAGGTCTTGCCTTTTGAATAGCTTTAATTGTTTTCAATGAGATTTGAAACTAAAGAACTAAAATCTTGTTTGATGCGAAGTAAAGTGAGAAACCTAGTGCTGGACAAACGTGTTACTTTTGTTACTGCAATTTATCTCCCAAGGGTCCAATCCTTATCCCGGTGTGGAAATCAATGAGAAATTCATCAGCTTGCTCAAGTCTGGATACCGCATGGAAAAGCCCAGATATGCCACTGATGAACTGTAAGTTACTTCCTTTGCTGCCTGCTGGATTCATCACAGATGTTTTAAAAAAACAGGACATCTTAATTTGTTTCACTCTTGACCTATACTTTATAAGCCTCTTCAGTGTTCGTTATTACTATTTGCATTTATATACTATAATATTATAAATCATGGGACTTAATGTTTCTGGTTTTATTTTGACCATGTCTAAAACTAATTCATTATTCACTCTTTTTTGTTGTTTTTTTTGTTTTTTTAAACAAGTCTCATAGACGGCAGCTGGTTTGAAACGTAGTAATTTAAACAAATAAGATCATTAAGTTTATAATGTTATCATAACGAGTGGAAGATTATATTGGAGAAAAAAAATTCTTTTCAAAATATGAAATTTAGTTGCCTGGAATTAAAATTTGAGCATAGAAAATTAGGACGTCCATTGTCACCATGACCATAATTGATGTGTCGGTCGGGTTGATCAGCTCCCCTGTTGTATCTGTCTGTGTGTGTGCGTATTTTCAGGTACAAAGTGATGCTTCAGACCTGGCAGATTGAACCGGACGACAGGCCCACCTTCACCGAGCTGGTGGCCACCATGGGAGATTTCCTGGAGTCCAATGTCAAGCAGGTAAAGTTCTTGGAGTCGAAGGTGAATCAGAGTTGGGGGTGAGAAAGAAGGGGCAAGGGAGGAAAGGAGGGGGTGGGGGGAAGGGGTTTTGAGAGAGAAAGAGAGAAAGGATTGGCCTGTTGTCTGAGGGGAGCCAGAGTTGGAAAGCAAGAAAGAGAGAGAGAGGGGGGGGAGTGGGAAGTATTGGCCTGTTTTCCTGGGAATATGCCAGTGCTTTGTGAGGGGAGTCAGAGTTTAGAGGGGAGTTGTGGGGGGGGGGGGGGGTTGTGGGGTTGGCCTGGTGTCCGAGGGGAGCCAGAGTTGAAGGGCGATGAAAGGAACGCGCAAGGGGGGGGGGATCAGCCTGTCCTCCCTGGAAGATGTCATTGTTGTTGCCAAGGCACTCAAGAAGGAACGAGATTCAAAATCAATTGGACTTAAACTCTATGTCAGCAGGAATCACCCATGTTGTACAAATAGCCAGTGTAGGGTACATCCCTAGCACGAAAGGGAATCACCAAATGCCAGAGCAAGGCTCAAACCGGAATTGTTTTGGTTGTAGATTACAGATGAGAAAATACTTTTTTTTTTTTTTTAAACCCCAAGGACAGGACACCATTTGCTGTCATGCTCTAACAATGGATGCCAAATCTCCTTTCTCTCTCTCTCTTTTTTTTCCTTTTTTTTTCCAAACTTTTACACACAAATTGATGTCGATTGAACAACAGTTGTTTAATATTATTATAAAACATTGTGGTGATTTTCTTTCTTTTATTTGGCATCCCTGTAACGAGTAGAGGAAAAATTTATAACAGAACAGTATCTCTTGACAGTCTCTTGCATAATTTTTCACATGCATTGTCACCTCACCCCACCCCCTACCCAGTACTACCTGGACCTGGAGTGCATGTACCTGAAGGTGGAGCCGGAGCCTGAAGAGGAGGACGAGTCCAAGATCGTCAAGGAGATCCCGACCGATGCCGACGGCTACCTGACCATGGGCACCAACCCTGAGACAGGCGGCTTGGAGCTCACATCCCCTAAGAAAGACTTCCTCAGCCAGGTAGGGTTTCTTGTTAGCAGTCTCAGAGTCTATTTAGCACAGTATTTACCAACTGTTTGTTAGCAGAAAGGTCATATATTTTGGGCAGTATTTACTTCAGTACATGATATAGCAGTGGTATTATTGGTGGAGTACGTACGTACTGATAAGCAGTGGACAGTTTTATTATCTACATTGATTTTTTAAAGATCATGTTAATATTTTTTTTTTTAATACAGAGATTAGGACACTGGTCATTTTCAGCTTTTCTGAAAGAAGTTGATTCAAGTTAATTGTTTTCCTTGCAAAATTCATCAGTTAAATCTTTATTCTTGATGAAACTTTAAGGGTTTTAGTATTTTCTTGCTGTTTTTTTCTTCTTCTTCTACAATTATCATCGTCATCATCTCTGTTACCGTTCTTGACTGTTCTATGTATTGTTTGCTGTTTGTACACCCCAGGATGATAATACAGTGCCACACTATATCAACGACAAAGTCTGGAGGAAGGAACAAGCAGAGGACCATGAGCTGCAACCTTTGACCTCCCAGGACTTGAGCCGAAGGGACTCCATCCCAGACATGATGGCTCCAGGCTTCCTGTCCAAGGTTGAGGAGAACAACATGGTAATGTCTCCTGTGGTTGCGTCTCCACTGCTGCTGGCAGGGGTTTATTAGTTTGGTCTGTGAAGAAACTTCAAATGGTGTCGCTGAAATAGGAGGAAGCCTCTGAAGTAGAGAAAGCCACGAGAGAGATGAACATTTTTAAAACTCTATGAATTACAAAAATATGACTTAAAAGCCTGTATAAGATAAAGGAAAGCATTACGGGACCAGAGCGATGCTATCAGTTCTCTCTTGTAACCCGTTATCCAGCTTGTATAGTGTCATATTTGTTGTGAACATGATTTTGGTACAATAGATGTTGGAAGTCCTATTTTGGCAAATGGTTAAATGAATTTTCAAATGTGTATTCTCTCACAAAAGGCATCCTCCCCTTTTCAAATACTTTGATGTTTCTTCATGGATCATTCAACATTTACAACTGTTCCATTTTATCTTATTCAACGTTGTTCATTAGTGTGTTCTGTTTGTTGAGTTCAATGTTATTTGCTTTGCATGATTACTTGCATTTGATCGTGTTCTCACCTCATTGTGATAAAATTGTAAAAAAAAACCTCTTAAAATTAGCCAGTAATTTTTCAATCTTTAGTGTCTGTCACATAAGTAGATGAATCCCAATTTCAGCTATTTTTGGTGATGCCTAAGGAGTGAATCCAAGCGACACATTTCCAGTGTGATTTTGCCGTCTTTAAATGATAACAAAAATTAAAGTTGGCACTCAAAAGTTAAGTTTTCTGATACATTTGTTTTTCTTTCCATGAAATAAACATCTTTAATTAAAGAGGACTGAAACTCTACTATGGGAAAATAAACCTGGCTTTTAAATGAGATGCTTATAATTCTAGGGGGTAGCCAGTCTTTAAGAAATTTAAAAAAAAAAAAATTATTGCAAATTAACAGTATGATTTTGAAATTAAAATTATCCAACTATGAGAAGCAATTAGGGGGTAGCCAGTCTTTAAGAATTAAAAAAAAAAAAAGATTATTGCAAATTAACAGTGTGATTTTGAAATTAAAATTATCCAACTATAAGAAGCAATTTTCAACAGTATTTTACTATCTTACCATGAGGTGAAATAAATGAAGTATTCACATAGCATTTTCAAGATTATTGAAATCAAATTAATCCCTGCTGGCCAAAAAAATAAAATAAGTAAAAATAAAAAACGAAAACAAAAGCACAACACAGGTCTTAATGCAGCCTTGACTATTTAGTTAGATCAAGCATTTATTGATGGGTTGTTGGAAGGCAATCCTGCTCAGTTAAACTTCCGTTTCTGGTCTTTCCACTAAAATTACCATGTCTCTCTCCAGCTTAGTCGTTACAACCTGATAACGTCAAAGATACTTTCATTGAAAAACAAACAAAACTATTTATTGTTATTGTGTGTGGACGTTTTCAATGTGAGTGTTGTGCATGTCATGGTTTGTTCTCCAACAGTGGAAGAGAATAAAGATGTCACCGTTAAATAAAGGCATGAAAGAAGCACTGCCTTGTTTGTAATGATACTTCACGAGAGATTAACCAGCATGATGTTATGAGATACTGACATACAATTGACAGTATGATGATTTACAGTGGGCTTCAAAAACGCACAAGGGTCAAGGTGTTAGCATTGGAAAAGAATAATTAATGCCACTTTTTTGTGGTCACAGTCACCCATGATGTTTACATGAATGTGAAAGTTTAAGGCTTGAAAAGTACAATTTGTGAAATTGAAAAACCTGCCTGTGTAGCAGGAGATGATGCATCTCATCACCAGGACATCCATGTCTTATCCCTGTGCTGTGCAAGGGCTGCCAAGTGTTGGATGGAATGTTCCTGGAGATCCCTGGAATCATTCCTGCTATTGTTTTGGCAGTGGAAAAATAATTTTGAAGGTTTTGCAATGAGACATAAGTGACCTTAACGGGTGAAGTGTTTCAAACGAAAGAAAAGTGCATTTTCCAATTGTTTAGGCCAATCAGGGATCATGACCCACATGCTTCTATAAATAAACTTTTCCCAAGATGTGATGGTCATGCAAACTCTGCTTGACTTAGTAAGCTTGAATAGGGAATAGTAGAGATCGACTGATCCCAAAAATGCAACAAACCACCTTTTAAATGACAAAATAGGGTAAGAAATTTTTTATAGTTAGACAAAATTAGATCATCATAGTGCATATTTTCCCCATCAATAGCTTTGGGAATTTTCCCTTTATGTAAACAAATACGCCTAGGCTTATCTTTTTATCTCTTTAGCTTCGAACAGTTCGGTATCTACTCAGGAAGTTCAGGGCTGTTTATTATTTCTCCCCAGTATTTCCACTTCCCATAGCAGGGTGTGGTTTTAAAGCTCACTAGTGTACGGTAGATATGAAAGTTAATAGTGATAAGCTTTTAGTTTGCCTGGATCATTCTTCATTTGTATGAGCTCACCACTTACATGTACAGCTGACACCTTAACCACCATCTTCATCTATGCCTTCTGCAACAGCATGGATCATTAACCACCACCACCACCATCATCATCATCATCATCATCATCATCATCATCATCATCATCATCATCATCATCATCATCATAATATCATCATCATAATATCATCATCTTGAATGTCACACCACATGTTAACCATCTTCTCCATGTCATCACTCCCCACTGATGCATCCCAGGGCGCCATGACCCTGTGACATTCCTTCTTTCACCATTTGATGTGCCTTGTCCTTTCCTCATCACCACCCCCCTCTGTCTGTGATGGAGAGGTAGAGTCATGCCCTAACCACCCTTGACTCTTTTACACTCACTTTGCCTTGTTTTGTCCTCTTAGGTTGCATGTAATTCTGATGTATTTAAGAACAACATTGAAAATGAAGAGAAAAACCAAGAACTGCCGGTTTGATAAGTTTAAGCAAGTGAAAAAACCCAGCTGGAGAAATGGAAGGCAAGTTGTTTATTTTATCTTAAAATTTTCCATGAACCATAGGACCGTGGGATGTGGCAGGAGTCAAAGTTATTGTCAGAGTCTTGTTGATCCATTGTGCAGTGACTTATTCTGATTTCCGTAGCATGAATTGTACTAGCGATAATATTTCTCCTTCTCTGGACAGGAAGCTGATCATAGTCGCAAATTATTGTCATCAAGTGCCTTACCCAAGGGCACAAGATCAGTAGCAATAACTCTAGATTGGACTGTGAACTGCGGAATCTGGAAAAGATCTCATTTGTATTATTTGCATGACACTTCCAGATACTAACCATGAAATTGTCATTAGACCTTGTAGGGCATTGTTTGAGCCTCTCAACTTCGGATCATTGATGCTCAGAACTTGAGTCCTTTATATCTTATACTGGGTGAGGCCAGTTTATGTATGTATTTTTACTAAAGAAAATATCAAATGGCTGATAGGAGGGGTTGAACCCGAGTCATTTATTGTGGTTCTGGGCTGTTTTGGCACCAGTTGATGCTCCAGGAAAAGGGAAAACGTTTCAGATGACAGGCAGGTCTCCTCAGGCTTCAGTGGGGCTCAGAGGAGCTCAAGAAAGGGGGAAAGAAAAAGAAAAAGCCTACAACCATTGGTAACCATGTTCAGTTGTTTTTTTTAGTTGTTTTTTTTTTATTGTTGCTTGGTTGGTTTTATCCAGTTTTACTGTTGGTTTTTGTCTTTTGATTTGTTATATGTTGTCATTTTCACTTTGTTGTTGTTGTTGTTATCTTGTTTGTCTTCAATCTGAAATGCATTTCCGTGATAAATGAAGGCGAGAAAATAATGTTTGGACTGTTCCATCAATTGAATAGAACAGTCAACTTAAATAGCTATCTCTAAAAGTATGTTTCTTAGTCAGAAATTTTTTGTGTCGATCTATCGTTTGGCTTAAAGCTAACAAATCAGCAAAGACAATGATAATTGACTCAATTTGAAAAGAATATGGATGTCATAACAACTTGTTAACACTATGAATTGTACTGGCTACCAGGCCTGTTGGTGTCTGTAGCGATGCATGAGTGACTGGAATAATCAGAATGTTTTTGTTAGTCTGTTTTACATTGTTGGTGTCTTGTGATCTCAAACAGTCATACTATGAATGACCACTCAGATTTTTTATCTGTTCTATTATTTTTTTCTTTTTGTCAGAGAGATTTTGTTTTTTTAAGGCCTAGATTGAAGTCAGTAACAACTAAAAAAGAAAAGAAATTATTAACATGTTTTTTATTGTCTGACGAGTTTCAGAAAGTGTTAAAGTATAGTTGATTCACTGTTTGCATATTTTTTAAGTGTTGGTCTCAACTTGAAAGAAAGGAAACTTTAAAAATAACTCAGAATTTGAAGCAATGCAGATATCAGGCATAACAGAGTGCCGTATCTGTTATTTAAACTGAATTTTGAGAATCAAATTTTAGGTACCACTTTCATTGTTTAAGTCATGGCTTGTAAAGAAACTGTCTTTGAGACGTTGTTCATGGGATTTGTAATATATCTGTTTATAAAAATTTGTTTTGGATGATTTCTAACCCCTGGTCTGTGTTGTGTCTTTAGGTTCACACAGTGGCAGAGATCCACAACCCTGAGGACAACGACAGTGGGCACAGCAGTTATGAGGGCATTGGTACCTCTCCTGATGGAGAGATAGATTTGGATGACTACCTGGAACCTATTTCATTGGATGGGCCCAAGTACTACATGAATGACCCTGCCATGGCCAGCCCGCCTGCCACCTCCACCACAAGGAAAACCAACCCTTTCCCTGCCTTCTCTAGCTCCAACCTCAGTGTGCCTGGAGCTGCTGCCAAATCTAGTCGAGCTCCTTCTGCTCCGTCCTATCCTGAGGATTACCGCTCCTGTCAGGCTGTTGGTGCCGAGGGATTCTCTCCTTCCTCCTCCTCCTCGCCATCTTCCTCTAGCACCCCAACCCCTGCAGCCAATGGCAGTGTCAGCAGTCCTGCCATGGCCAACACCATCACCGCCACCCCTGGCGCCTCAGGATCCACGCGACTGCCTATGCCCAAGTTTTCCAAGCTTCCCTCTCTGATGCCCAAGTTTAACAGCAACACCAAAGTCTACACACCGGCCAGTGGGGCCAAGCCCGCCGCTCCTGCACAAACACAGCAGCAGCAGCCGCTGCAACTTCTGCCTCTGCAACACATCTCCAACCCGCGCTCTGTGTCCCCGCAAACTGTCGCCCCTATCTCCTCTCCTGCTGACTCTGCCCGAGCGAGGCCAATGTTGACCCGTGACGGTGTCCTGCCGCCTCGGTTTTTGTCCACCACATCCAGCGGATACAATTCAGATACGAGTCCCTCTGAACTCACCCCACCCCCGGATTACCGCATGGCTCTGGATGATGTGAAAGAAAGTGACATTTTGGTATAAAGTGAAGCATTGTCGCTGATTGTCAATGATGATTATAATATATTATTCATAACTCTGAACCATTTCATTTCACATAACATATGGACCGGCTAATTACCTTTTTGTGGAACAAAGACATATCTCGGAAGGACAATCTCTGGAGCAAGTTGTATTTGGTATTCAAGGAATGGTCTGCAGAGGAGAAGCACTGTGATACATTATTTTCGTTGTTCTTTCAAGATGCGGACCTGTTCCCTTCATATAAGTCGTATTATCTATTCTCTGTGAGGGGCTTATCGGACCCAGCAGTCATTTTTTAATATTGACCCCATGTCCACAGACTCAAAATAAGTATTGTTCATTGCTCAGCAACTTACTCATCTTTGATAAATGTGTTATGTCTTGGAGAGAGATAACCTGCCACCACTGTATGATTAAGCAGTGACATTTGTGGATTTGAACTTCACTGTCTTCCGGTTTTTGTTGTTTTTTTCTTATGCATCAATGATGTCATTTTCTAAGTTAATTCACTTTTATTTTAGCAAGAGTAAGCCCATTTGTAATGAAATGTTCTCTATGAAATCTTTTTCCTTCCATATTTGTAAAGGTCTAATTGACCCTTCAACACTAACAAAAAAGAGTGGGATGGGAGGGAGGGCATAGGTAGTTAAAAATTTTGTTCTGAAAGATCATATCCATGGCTTTGATTTTTTTTCTAACTTTTGAATCACATAATAACTCTCTGCCACTGTAGTGTGATTGTAATAAGTAGATTTTAAAAATCATTACACCGAAAGGTACTAAAGGTAAAGATAAAGAAAGAAAGAAAGATTAATGTATTATCTTATTTAGGAATAAGAACAGCGGAAGTATGTTTTTTGTTCCAGATCATTGTAAGGTAACAGGGTTTTTGATACTGTACGCTTCTTACCTTTTGTGAGCTTTTCCTTTTTCCCTTTCTCTTCAATATTGAGTTAATTTTCGATACACACCCTCAAAAAGTTCCCATTAGTTTTTAATCATTCTCCCTCATTCACTATAAACTATAAACTCTTCAACTTTCAGTTCAAAGTCTCTTTAATTGTCCTATACAAACACAATACAGGATGGGTTTTTTTTTATTATGCTCCGATTTATAATCAATCAATCAATCAATTAGCCTTCCGCATCCCAGTCATCCGACAAGGACGCCTCAGCAGCTTTTGTTATCTCAG